>CM041533.1:18376675-18571675 GCA_023238725.1 Scortum barcoo | reverse complement strand
CTGTTTACCATGGTGGGATCAGGGAAGGAGGATGATGAAAATGGAGGAAGTAAAAGAAACAAGTTGAGGAGTTAAAGAGCATCGTCGGGTTGTTGCCGTGGGGTAAAGCTGTGTCGCTGCTGCCACTTAACTGCCAAGATAGAAACAGGCTTTCTTCATGGCAGCAGTGAGCCTGCTGTAGGAGGGGAATCACTCGCTTGTAAAGAGGCACACAACAAAAGGTTCTTTAAGTGTCATCTAAGTTTGTAAAAAGTCATTTTGAGACTTGTTTTTGACTTCCAAACTTTTTGGAAGAAATGTCAGATTTTTGAATGTGCTGCCGTTTCTGTTCACTTTACGGGATGGGAGGGGGAGGCGGAGGCAAAATACAAGGTTCTGTTTTAAAAATACTGCTGTTATATGGGAGCGTGGTCATTCAGATGGTGCCTCACAGATATGACAATAAAGCCGATTTTATTGGATGTTGATGCAATAGAGGAGAAGATAGCTCAGGGTCAAAATATAACAGAAACAGACTGACAGGCGAGCATCTCCAGATGAAAAGGCAGGCAGCAGCAGAGGCGCTTTCTGCAAACTCGACTAAACGTCTTCATTCCTCTCTCCCTCTGTCACTTTCAATCTCGCAGGAGCGCTGCAGATTGAGAACAGCGAGGAAACGGACCAAGGGAAGTACGAGTGCGTGGCCACCAACTCTCAGGGCGTGCGCTACTCCTCCCCCGCCAACCTATACGTGCGAGGTAGGACCTGTACGCAGAACGCACCGGCACACGCACACACATGCCAGGACAAACACACAGAAATCACTACGGTTAAGGTGCTCATGGTATAAATAAAGTTATTTCTTTCTTCCATAAATGTGCTCTTAGGCAAGTATTACTAACCCATCCATTGTCTACAATATATGTTGACTTTGTTGTTTGGTATTTCTCACAACCACCCTTAACAAGTCCACCTTAAACCCTGGTGCGGGCCCTCGCAGTAGAATCAAATTGAACGTAATGTTGGGGACACACCTTGGTTTAACTGCATGGAAACATCACTGATCTGTCTACTAAAATGGTTTCTGTACAAGAGGCAGAGGAAGATGTTGCACAAAAGATGATTTGACTTGAATGATAAATTTAAATGAAATTGGAAGTTAAAAATATAAAAAGGAAATAATTAATTCTTAAGTATGTTTACATTAACGGCATCATTTGGCACCCACATGATCCCCGTTTAACTGATTCTAGCCTCTGGACTGTGAGTGCCAGTGTGTCACCAGCTTGTGGCTGAGAGATCACGACAAATGTTGGGATTTGTAAATTCTAGTTTCTATGTTAAGTGGGATATCAGAGAAGTGTAAAATGCGATGCGTGAGCGTTGGAAAGTGGGCTGTGTGTGTGTGTGTGTGTGTATGTGTGTGTGTGTGTGTGTATGAGTGATGCAGTGGAGCGAGTGGCTTTAATGGCGCTGGCCAATTGCTTTTATTCTCTCTGTGTTTCCCCGTTCTCTCTCTCTCCCCCCTCACGTCATTGTGTTCTGCATCAACCCCCTTCCATCCCTCAGAGCTTCGAGAAGGTTGGTGTGCTCTTTCTTTTCTTTTGTTACTCCTTTGTTTCAGAAAGCTTCACTTATTGAAACAGAGAGAAACAAAAAAGAAAAAAAAACATTTAAAGGACACCCGAGTAGATTTTAAAGTGAAATGTCTTTGTCTCCAAAATGAAGAGAGTTGATTTCTCTAAAGCTGATACGATGATGAAGTGGTCTGCCTACGCAGCAGAGTGCATTGACTGCATTGTGAGGCCTTGTGTGCAGAACCCTTGGTATTGCCTTCACTCCCCGATCAATGTTTTCTGCATGGTATGATCTTGTTGTCATGGAGACCCAGGAATTGGAAGATTAAAAAGAGGCGATGTTTGCATGGAAGGAGTGAGAGAGAAAGAGAAAGGAGCACCGCTTGCATGTGTGTGTTGACTGACGGACTGACACAAGAGCATGGCACAGTGTGTGTTCACGCCTATTGATATGCTTGGATTGTGATATTATTGAATTTGCTGTCTTGTTATGTCTTGCTACTGTCACTTTTTGTTCTATTTCTTTCTTTTTGTATCATCCTATGTAGCATCGTGTCTTTAGCTCCCGTGTCATCATATCTCCAAATCTGGACTTGTTGCACTGAGTGGAAATTTTGCACTTGCAGTCATGCTTGTACATGCCCGTCTGCTCTGGAGTTATATGTGTCATCAGATATTTGGCCGGATTCATGACATAAACTCAAGATGGCGAGAGAACCTATTACTATTTACTCAGATACAAATATTTTTTTAAAAAATAATTTATTAAACAGCTATATTCAGTTTACAAATGATTGAAGATTTTACACACGGAGCAGATGATGACCTCGTAATATATGATCATTATTTATTCGATTGCACAACAGTGTATAGAATAGCAAAAATAAGCTATGGTGGCTAATGTTAGGTAACTTTACTACACATTAGCCAGAGACATCTGAATAATGTGCGGTGATCTGCCACTGATCTTATGACTCTTTTCTACTTGTGCTACTTCTGCACCATATTTCAGCATTTAACATTGTCCCATAGCTCTCATTTGTTGGCCATATTTGAACAAAAATGACTTTGCTAATAATAGTTACATACTTTTACATGTTTTACAAGTGATCTTGACTTTAAATTGTAACTGAATATTTTTACACACTGTGGCACAAATGAAATCTCTGAATACTTGTGTCACCACTGCACATGGACAAGATTCATACAAACTCAAACCTCCCAGCATCTTTACAGGTATATGCCAACTTCCCTAATAATATATAAGTAATATAAGCTCTGTATCTTGCTGGCTGTTGCTATCTTGGCCACACACTCAGATACGCCTCTCTTGAATGACATTTGAAATTAATCATATCCATTCACATTTTTAGATATCGAGGGGATATTAATGATTCCCTCTTACTACAGTGGTTAATGAAAGCCGCGTCCTTGAGACAGCCTGGATGGTGCTGCGTAAATGTCAGCACAGTGACTGTGCTGAACGGGTATATAGCAGTGGTGAGATACAGCGGTAATCCTTATGGCTGTGCCAAGGTCTCCCCAGTCTGTAGCCTCCAGACTCCCTGCAGAGGACGGGACTAATGATAGCTCCGCTAATAAAGATTGAAGCTCCTGGCTCTTGCAAACTGTATAGAAAATGGAGGGGAATCATGCGGCCCGGCTCGATTAACTTTAAGCTAGAGGCTCTGTGAGCATGTGAAGGATTATCCCTTGTTATGAGCTCACTTTATTGTAAAGTACTCGGCTATGTCTCTGCAGTGGAACCTTCTGTCTTTTGTCTCCAGTCTTGATTGATTTCTTTTCTTTTCTTTTTTTTTTTTGGAAATACTCGCACTGCTAAGTTCACGCAACGGCTAAACGATCACCTTGGGTCCACACATTTCATCTTGTTGTTGCTCACATTACCAAACTAATCTAGATGCTTTACAGTAATCGTCTTTTTCATTTAATTTCTTTCACACTGCCAGGTATAAAATAACTGACTGAACTGTGTCATGCTGCATTGCACCTGCTGTGCCTGTCTTGTGCATGGAGCTGTCTGTCATGGACGCGGTCTGTCTGTGTGTCTGTCTCCAGCATGCTCAGATGAGGAGATGCCTGCCTAATCATGTCTGTTTTCTAACAGATCTACCTGTTTTTGTCTCTTTTGTCTCTTTCGTGTCTCCAACTTCTGTATCCAATTCTGGGTATCTTCCGGCTTTTTTTTTTTCTTTCTTTTTTTTTTTTTTAAACCACAAGTATTCCAAATGCTTTGCACTTTATTTGTTTTTCATGAAATGATAGTGACGTCACAGCAACTTTTCTTTTCTTTTCTTTTTTTTTTTGTCTTCATTTGTTGAACTCATGCAAAAATGTTAACTTCTATCCAATTGTCTCTAGATTCTTTGAGTAGGGGGATGTGGCCCATGAAGATTCCAAGTAATGATGTTACACATTAAGGAGTGGAGGTTGTGCAGCAAATTCACCCATATTTATTTTTATTACTTTTTATTTTTTATATGATATATATTAGAATCACTGCTGGATTTCCAACGCATTTAAAGAAAACAAAGACTCCCATTATTTGTGCTACTTCAGGGTTTTACAGTAACTTTTCATTTGAATCTACTTTTATTTTTAGTCTTTTTTAATAGAACATTTGTTGCTTTTCATGTTCATGTTTTATTATACATAAGAGCTTCCCAGTGTTGAGTTTAGTTTAGTTTATCGACAATGTTTCTGCTCTCTGTCTGCCTTCCCTTTCATTCTCTCCTTCCATGCAGAGATGTTTGTCCGTTACTCTCTCTCTCTGTCTCTCTCTGCTTCCTGTATTTGTGACCCTGGGGTATCCTCTTCTTCTCTGTTCCTTCAACATCCGATTTCTTCTAGTCTTTTCTTTTCCCTCTTACTTTTGAAGCACCTACTTTCTGAATGGGCCTGACTCTGGTATATAGCCGTGTTTTTAAAATAGATCCATGTGTTTTCTTCTTCCTCGCTCCTCTTTTCTTCCCCCTTTTTCCCTCCTTCCCCTAAAACCCTTTTCTAATCCTCTCTTTATCTCCACTTCCCTGTCTTTTCCCCTCCTTTTCCCTCCCCCTTTTTTCTCTTCTTCTTCTGCATTCTGTCTGCACCCTGATGTGTAGGAGCGACAGACACATGTACATAAGTTTATTAACTTATAAACATGCACATACTACCTCACATATCTCTCTTTTTTGCTCGCACTCGTTCTTTCCCGTTCTGCCTCTCTCATGCTGTCTTGATGTTCTTTACTTACTGTGTCCAATGATCACTCTGTAATTGCCACGACACCTTTTTAGATCCCTCGACCCACTCCTGTCCACATTTTCAACTCATCTGACTACACACTGTATCAGTTATGAATCCTATGTATTGTACAGTATCTTGTTGTACAATGTGGCTGTCCTTTGCTACATTGCCTGTCATTGTCTGGAAGAGAAGCAGAGCTCTCTCTCTCTCTCTGCCTCTCTCTCTCTCTCTCTCTCTCTCTCTTTCTGTCTGTCTCTCTCTTCCTCTCTGTCTGTGTCTTTCTCTCTTTAAACTCTGTCCCTCTGCCTGTCTCTCCTCAGCGTCTCCGCTCTCTTGTCTCGCTTCTCTCTTGTCTCCCTCTCAGTCTTCAGTTCTTCGTTCTCTTCTTTGTGTTCCTCCACCATTTTATCCCTCTTGAGTCGCCCAGGCATGCAAGTGACCTATGAGTTCAGTCTCTCGATGCATCTCTCCCTAATATATAGTCGTCCCAGCTCTGACAGATGCAGTTTTGGACATAACTTGCCCCTTTCGCTTGTTCTTTTCACGGGGACACAAATAGCTGGCAGGGCCTATTGATCGGCCCCCATGATGCATACACTCTCTGTAAAAAGAGCTCATCTAATGCAAAAGCACCTCAAGGCAAAGAACTCTCAATGAAGTAAAGTTTCTCACTGAAGTTTCTGGTAAAGTTTAACGTGTTTAGTCACTGCTTAGAGGGGGAAAATATAATAATAATAATACAATTACAACCAAAACAAAAAATCTGAATCACAAAGTCTCATTCGTGTGTTTAAATGAATGATAACCAATATGAAAACAGTGTTTTTAAGAAGAGAAACTGACTATAGGTGTCATGTCCTGGTTGAAATGATACTCAAGAGTTTGTCACTATATTATTTTGAGTAGGCAGCTCACTCTGATTGGTTGAGCTCAACACAAGATTTGTGTCTTTCTGTTGGAATCATCAGTACCATAAAGTAATTGGGGCTAAACATGAAATATCCCTTTTGTAATTTTCTGTAAAAACCCTGAAGTTCATTCTCCCCCTTCCTGTTACCTCTCTTCTCTTTCTCTCTCTTTTTCTTTCTTTTTATCTTTCTTGCCCTCACTTTCTCTCTCCACCTCTACCTTGCTCTCTGCCTCGCTCTTCCTCTTCCTCTCTTTCTCTCTCATTCTCTCTCCCTCACTTCCCTCCCCCCCCTTCCTCCTTCTTTTTCTCCGCCTTTTCTTCTCCTCGCTCCGCTCCCTTCCCTCTTTCTCCCCCCTCCTTACTCCCTAAACCTCCTTCCTTTCTACCCCGACTCTCCTCCTTTCCCAGTGCGCCGTGTGCCAGTGTTCCCTCGTTTCTCCATCCTCCCCTCCAACCATGAGATCATGCCGGGAGGGAGCGTCAACATCACCTGCGTGGCAGTGGGTTCGCCCATGCCCTACGTCAAGTGGATGCTTGGCACGGAGGACCTGACCCCTGAGGACGAGATGCCGATTGGACGGAACGTTCTGGAGCTCAACGGCGTCCGGGAGTCTGCAAATTACACCTGCGTGGCCATGAGCAGCCTGGGTATCATTGAGGCCACCGCTCAGGTCTTAGTAAAGAGTAAGAGGCGCTCTAATAACATGATTAATCATTTTGACTCTTAGAGAGAGGAAAGGCGCCTCAGTTGTTTCTATACTCAAGAACAGAGCCACTTACACTGGGTTTGCTCTGTTTTTCCAAATGTGTGCTCATCAGGAGAATTATATAGCCCAAATTTACAAAATGATAATGTTACATTTGACTTCTGTCAAGCAAGTTTGTACTTTACCAAACAATAATTAAGACCACCTTCACCGTTACATAGGAGTGTGGGAGGCCATTTAATGTATCCCTTATTATTAAGTTGCTCTGGACAAACCAAATCAATGTCCTGTAATGCAATAGTCAGATTAAATTCAATTCTATTTTCATCCACCAGTACCAGTATAACAAAATGCAGTTTGGCATATTACACTATGGTGCAAATAGTATCAAAGTGCATATAGAAATATATAATGATAAAATGATGATGAAATGTACAGATTAATCAGAGAAGATGTCACTCTGATATGTTCAAATAAGAAAATAATATGCAGAATGCACAGTATGAATGAAAACAGACAGAAGATTTCATTAATCTAACAGCAATAGGAGCATTAATGACAAAGTAAATCATATGATTCACTTCATCTCACCTCTCTCTAATCCCCAGCTTTGCCAAAGCCTCCTGGCACGCCCATTGTCACAGAGACCACCGCCACCAGCGTCACCATCACCTGGGACTCTGGCAACCCAGATCCCGTCTCCTACTACATCATCCAGTACCGAGCCAAGGGGCCAGACAGCAAGTATGAGACGGTGGACAGCATCACCACCACCCGCTACAGCATTGGGGGACTATACCCCAACACCGAGTATGAAATCAGAGTGTCGGCCTTCAATAGCATTGGCCAGGGCCCCCCCTCTACACGTGTGGAGGCCCGCACAGGAGAGCAGGCCCCAGCTAGCCCTCCCCGAAACGTCCAGGCTCACATTATTTCTCAGAACACGGTGATGGTCCGCTGGGAGGAGCCAGAGGAGCCTAATGGACAGGTGGGACAGGGGCTGTTATCAGCAGTAGAAAACACACATTTTCTTTTATCGCTTTCTTGTCTTTTCTTCCTGTCAAAAAGCAAATTGCTCTTAATATGGTGGTAATCATCTGCAGCAAAAAACAAAACAAAACAAAAAAAAAAACGCTGTCTGTTCTGTATAGAAAAAAAGTTGAAAGACAGCAGAGTCCCTGCGGTGTGACAGCTCCCAGCCCCTACATTCAGAGTCTCAGATTTTATCCCTTTACCCAAAACCAAAACCTATAGAAAGTCCTCATACTCTCTGCTATCTCCTGACTTCAGACTTTGAAGAAACAGGTAACATTCAGTTCATACTGAATGCTCATGCAGCTCCCAAAAGGTTCTATTTTTACATTTCACTCATTGTTTTAAGTCCTGTACTATTTTTTACATTTCATGTTTATATGTTTTGTATAATTTGATCTATATACAGTTTATATATCCTCTTTAGGGACATGTAAAGTGACAGATAAATTAAATTAACATTTTAGTCCCTCAAAACTGAAAGACGCAAAATGGTTAAAAAGTCATAGATATATAAAAGACAACACAAATACAAGACAGAAGGTGTGTTCCCCACATTTGATATTAAATTTACCCTCACTTACTGTCTGACTGACAACATTTCAGAGGCCGACACAAGGTTAAAATGATTAAACCTCAATAAAATTCACCTTTGGGAGCTTGATACCAGCGGAAGGTTCATGTCCTTTACAGGTATTGTGTTTTAACAGAGATTTCCCTCCTGTGACTCCCTTGCTGCTTTCCCCCTACCCTCTAAAGAAAGAGAAGGTAATTGGACTGTCCTCTCCAAGTAAAGAGCACTCCCTCACGAGGCTTCTTTCTTTTTGTAGCCTACCTAACTGTACAGTAGGTTCATAAAAGACTAAATTGAGCGCATATGGGGATTATAGATATTAAAGAGTAATAACAGGCGAGGTGGTAGAGGTGGAGGGCAATGGCATGACGGCGGGATTACATATACTCTGAACTGCCCATAAACAAATCCCACAGGATCAGATATAGTGATTGTATCTTAAGCACTACAACTGCAGCCTATATTGAAACTGGTTCTGTCAAACTTATAGTGAGATTTATTAATCAAGGCCAGAGCTGAAGAACAGCCCCAGAGACGCGAGGGCATCACCTCGTGACCTCCAACAAACATTGAACCAGCAAATCCACAGGCCCATCAGGACTGAAGTAAAACATTCATAGGATGTGACCTTTACTGTGATAAAGTCGTGTTGAAAGACGGCATTATGGAATTAGGTCCAGGCCCAGTCACTTATGACCTTAAAATCCCAGTTCCAATCCAGAAAACTGAACTGCACTCTCTGTTCTTGCTCTCTGTCCCTCTGTCGTAGGTGAAAGGCTACCGCGTATACTACACCATGGACCCGTCCCGGCCCATGAATGAGTGGCAGATCCACAACGTCCAGGACAGCGTGATCACCACCATCCAGAACCTGGTGACCTCTGAGACCTACACCATCCAGGTCTTAGCCTTCACCTCTGTGGGGGACGGGCCCTTCTCAGACCCCGTCCATGTTAAAGTCATGCCGGGAGGTCAGTGGTGTGTGTTTGTGTGTGAGTGTATGTGCATAAACATAATCACTGGTAGACATTTGTGCAAGGGAGTGCATTTATCTTGCATGCCGGAGCATATATAACAGCTAAATAGTGGCCTTCATTTATTCATGTGCAGGAGAGCAGTGGTTGCTTGTCAGATGTGTGCATGCAACGGAGCACAAATGAGTCATTATTTGTGTGCAAACTGTTAAGTAGCTTATTCGAGCAACTTATGTAAAGATTGTAAAGCAATCAACTATGAAATGCCTCACAAATAAGCTTGGCATGTCATAAAATATGACTTCCTCCAGATGAATAAATTCCACCTGCTAGGACAGAAGTGTGGATACTTTGCGAAAGGGAAACAGGGATTAACAGCCAAAACTGTCCCTCGTACCTCGATGCAGCTCGTGTCCCCATGACAGCCGCAGTGAAGTCCCAGGTTTTATGTGATGGGAGGGACAAAGAGGTGATTACTCTGACGGTATTACTGCTTACACAGATTTCTGTGTGGCTTGAGCTACGGCTCCGCTATTAGATCTTCCTAAAAAGTCTACCATTTTCGTGTAAATGAAAGGAATACGATTATATAAGAAAATACACATAAATGCAAGCGTTTCAGGGGATTTGTGGGTCAGTGGGTGTACATTATGACATTGAGAATTAGTGCGAGGGCTTTTTTGATTCCACTGTGACTTCAAAGCAGTTGAAAAATTAGGTTAGGTTCAAATTAATTCGTTTAAAACCTCTCTTTGTGACATCAATATTTCCGACTTAATACACAATAATTAGAAGTTAGAAAAAAAAAAAACTCAGTAATAAATTTAGTATAATTTAACACTTTGTTTCATCAGGACTCTGTGAGTGTAGATTGATCATAATTAATAATAAGAATAAGAAGTGTATTATTAATTATGATTATACTTTATAGACCACTTTTCTAAATACAGTGTCTACTTGTGTGTTTGAGTTTTAAAGTAAAAGCAGCAAAGCAAAATCAATGACGATGAAATTCACTGAAATAGTGAAGCAACTAGACAGGAAGAATATAATGAACATAATTAAAGCATTTTTAATTATTCAAAATAGATTAAATGTAATAAATAATAAATGAAAAATAAAAACATATCACATCTGTCTTCCAGTAAAAGTGAGTTTAAAATATGTGTTATCGCTGAACTAAATGACTGTTTTGTCTTTCCCATTCAGTCCCAGGCCAACCAGGGAAGTTTAAAGTCGGTAGGGTGACAGACACCAGCATCGAGCTGACCTGGGAGCCTGCTTACACCAAGGAGGGCATAGTCAACTATGAGCTGCTCTACAAACCTGTCAAGTTTGGCAGTTTGGTAAGACCTCTTACTGTCTTTACATAAATGTCTCTGCTGAGCAGAGTTCCTAACAAGACAGAGGGATGAGAGGACAGATGAAAGAGGAGGTGTGAAAGACGAACCCCTGCGTCCAGCAGCACTGTGTCTGCCGTTGACAGTCCTCATCTCGTTTTCTCCTTTAAAGTTTACTATTTCCTCTCCCCTCATCCCACCTTTTGTTCCTGTCCTCTGCTCCTCTCGCTCCTCTGCCACAGGAGAAGCTGACCTTCGGACCGAGGAATTCTTACACGGTGGAGGGCCTGAAAGCAAACACAGAGTACTCCTTCTCCCTGGCCGCCATCTCAAACAAAGGCATCGGCGCATTCACCAATGAACTGGTGCAGAAGACGTCACAAGCCAGTATGTCTCAATTTGACTGGGTTCACGCAGTGCAGCCGCAGGCACACAGATGCCACACATGTTAATTAAATGATGTCTGAGTCTTGTACGCAAATCTCATGCAAATATTTTGTTCTCTACACAAACACACACACATACACACACACACAGCTCATAGCAGCCCTCAGCTCCTGACCCCGTGGAACCTGGGAGCCATCTTCACATCTCTCCATGTATCTCGTTTATCAACTCATCTGTCCGGCACCTCCTCCCATCCATCCATCTATGTTTGACTGTGCCTTCTTTCCTCTGCTCAGCCTCTCGCTTTCTTACACAGCCAAAACATCATGACAGATGGAGATGGAGCACCGATTAATGTTTCACCCTTCCTTTTCTTCACCCTCCTTTCACTTTTTCCACTCTATCAGTGTCTAATGTCTTTGAAAGGGCGAAACTGTCTGCCACTTATTGGCTAGCAGCCAGTAGTGAGGAGCATTAAAGGATGGGGGTTGGCCTGCTATGTTGACAGGTAAGTGCTGGCCAGTCTTTATTTTATCCACGCTGAACTTGGATTCTCTCCCTTGCCTCCTTTTCTCTCTCTTTTCTTGTCCCTGCACAATCACTGATAGCCGATAAGATTCAACTAAGTTCCACTATTTTGCTTTGACGTATCAAGTTGTTTCATATCTGCTCTCAAGAAGAAGGAACACAAGAGAATGCAGAGATATGGGAGAAAATGGCGCAAGGAAAAGAATTAATAAAGCAGTCGTGGTCAAGAAAAGTCCTGCGGCTCGTGGTGCTGTATCACTTCAGCGGTAAGTTTTTGCCAAGCATTTACAATCGCTCAGCACACAGATGCAAAAGATTCATGCAGCGCACTCTCGATCAGATCATTTTTAGAAAATATGCTAAACGCTTTCAGCTGGTCTCTTTTCAGTCTTTACCTACAAAAAGAAAGGGAGACCAAGGTAGTACACCAGAGGAGGGGGCAGAGGAGGGGCGGAGGGGGGTTCAGGAAAGGGAAGGTGCCAGATAAGAAGACTATTTCATGCAGCAGAATTCATTTCCCAGGGAGGTTATGTGCGCTTTGTTATCGCCAAGCTTTGGTGCACATCTAGATTGTCCCCCGAGGCCAACACAACAGTGGCTGTACGGCTGAGTGGATAGATACTTGAACCTGTCAGCTATGACTATTACACTCCCACACATACACACAAGCCATACACTCCGGAGCTCACGCACAAGCCCAGACGTCTCGGGCCACGCTCGCCATTGTGAGCGCAGGGGCATGCTCTTTAAGGTACGTTATAAATGGTGAGCAATACCTATGGTTAAGAAATCTGTGGTGGTGAGGGTGTGTGACTTCTGGTTTTCTGTACCCGTGTTTGTTACAGTAAATATCCCAGCCTGCTTCTGATTCAGTTCTTGTCTACAACTCATCATTCTAGCCTGACTTTCAATATCCGTCTCAGTGCCTTTCTCTCCTGGGCTCCCTGTTTATTTATTATTTATTTTTTTACCTGGCTCCTAAATCCTCTCTGCGCTTTGTGAGATCTGTTTTAGTTTGTTTGTTTCTTCCCTCTGTGAAGCCCAAGACCTTCCCCTAGTCAGCAGTGGAAAGTCTCAGACCACTCTATTATCTGGAGAACTCAAGGATTATGCCACCGTGGGGGCTGGTGTTGTGAAATGTGTATATTTGCCTGTGCTGCTGTGTACTGAGCTGTGCATCACCGCTTTAGAAAGAAAGGCTTTATCTGTTTTTCATTCATAAATCTGGATCCTTTTTATGCCACTAGCCACGGCCAAAGGACAAGATATAATCACCGGGTATCGGATGCACATTCTCCTTGGATATAATTAAGTTGTCCACTCAGGGTCGATACTCTTGTCTCTGGTTTATTTCATTAGGCTCTAAGCCTAACATTATGCTCTTACATTATGCGGTCGCTTCCCTTTTTTACCCAAGTCATGTTTGTCCTGGTGTTATCTCTTTAAGTTCAGTTTACCTTAGTTTCTTATTGTTTCCTTTTTTTATTCACATCTCCAATCCTTTTGCTTATATTTCCCCCTCTCTTGCTTTTTCAACCCCATTCTCTTGGGTCTCTCCTAAACTCCTTGCCCCTTGTCCAATCAGAGCCCTCAGCCGCACCCGAGGGTGTGTCCTGCGAGAGTGCCAGCTCCACCTCGCTGAGAGTAAGTTGGAAGCCGTCTCCAATGGAGGGCCAGAATGGCGAGTTGGCAGGTTATGAGCTGAGATACCGGAGGGTTTCTGGGGCAGGAGGCGGAGGTCAGAGCCAGGAGGTGAAGGGGCCTCCTATTCCGGCCCAGCAGGGGCAGACAGTGTTAGAGGGGCTGGAGAAATTCAGCTGGTACAACATTACCATGGCAGCCTCCACTGCAGAAGGGATTGGACCCAACAGCCCAGCTGCGCTCTGCAGGACTGATGAGGACGGTAAGAGTGAGAACCATAGATCAGGCCAAAGCAGTATTGATTGTTTAGTTGATTATTTACTGGCTGGACTCTTGGTCACTTAATTAACTCTGCATTTGTGTGTGTTTGTGTGTATGTGTGTGTGCTCAGTTCCTGGTGCAGCCCCTCGTCAGGTGGACGTCCAGCCACTCAACTCTTCTGCACTCCGAGTCACCTGGCGGTCTGTGTTGCCGCGGTTACGGCAAGGCCAGATCCGTGGCTACCAGGTGCATTTCAGCCGCGTAGAGAGCGGTGAATCACGCAACCTTCCGCGGATCAAAGACCTCCTATTGGATGAGGCCCAGGTGACATCATAGCTGAATATTAAAATGATTAAACAGCGTTCATTTATTTTATCATTAAACTTCCTCTTTCTCTCCTTTTGTCCTTTGACTCACTCTCATCTGTCTCGGCTGCCCGCGGGGTGCGTCTCGTCTGCGGGATAAGATGGAGGAGGATGACTCAACTCAATATGTGAGTGCAGAGTACCCATCCTCTTCCTATTATAAATGGGTCCACTATTAATACATACAGCACAATGCATTCAATACATTACACTGAGACAGTTGTTAAATCCTCATTAAGTTTGACCACCAGATATTTATTAGCCTCTGATATGTAACTTTTTGATAATTTCTTACTGATGCGCAGCTGTAAAGAAAGGGAACAAGGAGATCTGTGTATTGTCTCATATTTAAATGAATGAGTTAGCAGTGTTTGATGGTGCTGTTATGTGTTTTCTTCCGCAGGAGATGATTTTGGGAGGTCTGAAAGCAGAGACTTATTACTCTGTCACAGTGGCAGCGTACACCACCAAAGGGGATGGAGCGCACAGCAAAGCCAAGCTGGTGCAGACCCTGGGGATTGGTAAGCATATGCCAAGTATACAGTTCACTGCACTGGATTTAGTAACACATTCAAGAATTGATCTAACAGTAAGCTGCACCAGGGGCAGGCAGTAAATAAACAGGCGAATCAATTCTAATTCTTGTAAGATTTACATGATATATGTTTTTATATACATATTACAATTGATTTTCTGCTGACTATGCTGTCG
This sequence comes from Scortum barcoo, assembly GCA_023238725.1. NCBI lineage: Eukaryota > Metazoa > Chordata > Actinopteri > Centrarchiformes > Terapontidae > Scortum > Scortum barcoo. The sequence goes on along the minus strand of CM041533.1, from coordinate 18,557,437 downwards.
TTTGCAGTGCCAGGCCCCCCCTCCCTGTGGGTGCGTCCAGGATTGGGCCCATCAGTGGTGGTACGGTGGGCTCCTCCGCTGGACTGCTCTGAGTCAGGCTCTGTTAGCCAGGGGGCCCCAGTGGAAATCCAGGGATACCGCCTACAGTTTGGCCTGAAAAATACCTCTTTAGACACCACAGTGGATTTCACGAGCCGGGAGAAAAACTTCACTGTCAGAAACCTCTCCCCAGGCTCTTCCTACATCTTTGTCCTCTCTGCAAGGAGCCGAGCAGGCTACGGAGATGTGGTACAGCAGGAAATAACAGTTCCCATGTTCCCTCCTGTGGGACACCCCAAAATATCTGACTTTGTGAATGCCACTTGCTGCTCCCTACAGTTCTCCTGGCTGCCCCCTGCCCCAGAAGAAAGCAACGGTGTCATCACTGAGTACAACTTAGCTTACAAAGAGGCTGTGGGCCCCAAACCCTCTGCTGAGCCTGGCCCTTCAGCCTTACCAGGCCCCCCTGCCCCCCCTTGGCTGATCACGCTACCAGCGAGTGAGTCCAGCTACACCATCCTGGGCCTCAATCACAGCACGGCCTATGAGGTGCAGCTCAGAGCCCACAACAAGGCGGGGCCAGGCCCCTTCAGCCCACCTGTGGTGAGCCGAACCCTGGCCTTTGAAACAGGTAGGGTTGGCCTCAGGCCTCGGGAACCCCCTTCACCTTCTAAGCACTGGTTCAGCTTCACATCTCCGCTCTCCCTAATGTGGATTTCACTCAAAACTAAATGAAGTCTGGGCCAGTTCTCATAGGTCGGTCTCTCCCTTGCGCACCTCAGAGAGGCTGAGAACTGCAATGTCCAGGGGAACACGACTACTCCCCCCAATCTCCTCCACTCACTCACTTATACCTTCATCACCTACCCTTCACCACCAGTGGAAGCAGGCTGAATGTTAATGGATGTTTGCTTCAAGAGCACTGCTTATCACAAACCCTCAGGTAAAAGTCAATACAGGGCTTGGGTATACAGCATCTAATACGGAAGGTAAGTGTTCAGTCTGAATTCAAGCAAGAACCGGCGCCGGCCGCTGTATCTGCAGGTAAGCTTTTTTTATCTGATAGACCTCCACTTCCACCTTTACCAAAGCCTCTGCTGACATGCTGAATTCTGAGTCTAACAAACACAACCTTACACTGAGAATGTGGCATGTCACATTCCTGCAGCCGGTCTGTCTGTTTATTTGTACTTATTACTCTTGCCATCCACTCTCCTCATCACCTGCTCATCCTCCTAACCATCATATATCTCCCCGCCCCTCCCGTAACAGATCTGACTGATGTGTCTTCCATTTCTACAGGGTTTGCAGTGGGAGAACAGAGGAACAGGAGCTGTGCTGAATAAAATTCATCATCATGAGTGACTTTTTTTGTTTTTGTCTCCCACGCAGATGTGCCGAGAAATTTTTCAGTCAATCTGGCCACGAAGACCAGTGTTCTTCTGACCTGGGAGTTTCCAGAAAGCAGCAACCCCTACCGCTTTACTGTATGTCCATCCAGTGCATGTGCATGTGTGGTGACATATGCTTTTATCTGTTGTTTCTCAAGATAATGTAAAACATAATACAACAGTTTTATGATATTTATGATATTTGCCAGGTGCTTTTGACAATAAAGCCTCACATTACCATAAGTGTGTTTTTAGTGTGCGTGGCCAACCTGAATTATTCTTCCATATGTGGAAGTGTTACGCTTTTAGCACTCAGTGATCCAGCTGTGGGATGCTGGCTTCATGTAGACACAGCCAGGCTAGCTAGCTGGCTGCTGGTGGTAGCTTCACATTTCCTCTTTCAAATACGAAGTAAATTGAGACAGTGTGATAATCCAACATTGTAATAAACACTTGAAAATTTTATCTCCAAATTTCAGTCTAATGAAGGCCATTCACATGTCAAAGAACCATAGATCATTAGTTTACTGTATATAAATCTGCATCTTTGTCTTTTACTTATTATTCTAATTTCAACGACCCTCTCCCATCTTCCAGGTGGAGTATAATAGACAAAAAATGGAAGTGGACGCTCGTCTGAGAAAGGCAGTCATCCCAAACCTTCAGCCTGACACCAGCTACGACTTTAAGATCACCGCCCCGGAGGGCAACATGGGAGGCCTTCGCCACCGCATCTCCGCTAAGACCTCCCCGCCAATCACCATCCGCCGCCCTGAGATTGACCACACCCGTGACACCGAGACCACAGTCACCATAATCCTGCCATCGCTGGAGACTCGCTCTCCTGTCAAGTAAGATTTGAAAGATGTAGTTTTACATGTTGTTTCATATAGGGGTCATGGCTTTCTTAAATCATGAGACTCACTGCGCTTAGGTCACATGATTACCATCTCTGAAGGTGTGGGGCATGATGATAACACGACCTGACGAAGATGTGACGGACTTGGTTGTAAAAATAGTTTGAAACCTGTTTGTTGTTGTAGTGCAACTGGTGTTATGGTGTTCGTCCTCCTCTGCTCCCACAGGAATGTTTATGTTGTTGTGGTTCCGCTGAGGAGAGCCCGCGGCGTCATCAGACACCTCAAGAGCCCAGATGAAATGGACCTAGAGGAGGTGAGAACCACAACAATGACAGCACCCACTGATGTCTCTGCCTGGAAGGAAGAAAGGATCTATAAACACACACACACACACACAGCAATCCCATTGCTAAGAACTCCTGGCAACGCTTACCCTTTATAATTCAATATCAGTGTTTAAATATTATTCATAGATATTGGAACGCCTCATTTTTCTTGTCTGTGTCTTCCCTGTCTCTGTTTCTCTCTGTCTCTCCTCTCTGGTACTCTCAGCTGTTAAAAGACATCAGTCAAAGGCAGAGGGATTCTCGGCAGCAGAAGCAGGTGGATCTGCGTCGCGCTTACATCACAGCCCGTTTCACACCTGCCACCCTGCCGGCCTTCTTCATCCTGGGGGACCAGCTGGACTACGGAGGCTTTGAGAACCGAGCCCTAGACCCAGGGCAGGAGTACGTCTTCTTCATCCTGGCCGAGCTCAACTCCACAACCGGGGTACGAAAAGCCACCGTGTCACATCTCTTCCCTTCGCGTGTTTATAACCGCTCCCTCGTTCCCCGCCGCCTGTGTTTCTCTCCTGCAGGCTGTCACTATACATTGTAATCAATATGGCCCGGCTGCTAAAACAATAAAATGCACGTCAGTCAAAGAGTTGTAAGCAAAAGGCAATAACCTTCACGTATTTCCTTCACCACCACTAATAAAGAGTGAGTGTACCTACTGTGGCAGTAAGAGAGATATTGTCTTCTGCACTGCTCGTGTATATGTGCATCTGAATTGGAATAGACGCAAATATACAACGTGAATCAGGATAGATTTTATTTTTTATTAGATGTTTTTTATTAGGGATGCTTTTAGCCAAGGGGATTCTCCTTTAAAATTCCTTCAGAACTAATAAAAAGGCACTTTATCCAGTTTATTGCAATTATAAAAAGACATAAAATGTCAGTAAGCTTAGACACATACTTTATACAGTATGTTGTCTAAAATGTTAAGAGTGCTAAAATGCTAAGACATAATCTCATTCACACATGTAGACATAAAACTAGTCATGTGCTTGGTCACAATTACAGGCATGTCCTTTCAAGCTAATGCAATCCAATGCAACAGCTCTGCAACGAATACTACCCTGGGAGGTTACATTTTGTTGAGCCTTTCATATGCTCATGTTATTTCCAAGAGATGAATTGAGAAATAAAAAAAAACATATTCTTCTTGCTCACTTTTCTTTAAGATGGTCAAACAAAAAGAAAAACACTTTTGCTGACTATGCGCCTCAATGTCTGTTTACAGAAAATGTATGTGGCAAGCCCTTACACAGACCCCGTGATCGCCCCAGACTCCGACCCCCAGCCCCTCGACGCAGGTGACGGTCTGATCTGGGTGGTCGGACCTGTCCTGGCTGTGGTCTTCATCATCTGCATCGTCATCGCTATCCTTCTTTACAAAAAGTGGGTGGAAATGATAAATTCTAAAATACAAAATGCTAGAAATAGTAACCCTGAGATGAAGCTCTGATTATGACTCAGGCCTTTTTTCACCTTTACTGATGATGTCCACCTTTGAAAATGATCATTTTCCAAGGCCAAATCATTTCCCAAAACAAGTGGACACAGCTTTAATCAACTGTTACTCAAATCAGAGTAAATAGTGTATTTGTTGGGGACTGTTTTCAGTGACAGATTAATACACATTTGGTCTTTTTTAGTGAGTATTTACAGCAGCACGGTGGCGTATGTGGGATTGACTAAAAGTAAACGACAGCATTCATGTTCAGTGTGACTCACTGATTTTTAATAGTTTTTAGGCAACAATGTAACTCTATTGACAGAGGAATAAGCTATTTCAGGCTCTGGCTCCCCAAACTATATTTATTAGTATTGTGGGATCAATCAGCTGTTAGTTTGGGTCTCCTTGGGATTTGTTGACAATAAGAAAAATATTGAATATTTCCAGCTTTATTCTAGTTTCTGTCTATCATGCTTTGTTCTTACATTCTGCCAGCAGCACCCACTGATATTTCTTGTGCTGGGATTGTTTAATGTTTTGCTACTTTCAGTCTGATATTCATCAAATTTGTTCCAATTTAAGAAGTTTGTTCTCCCCTCAGACAGCCACGAAACAGCCGGGCCCTGCTGTGGGCTTCTTATATCTGCTGCAAGCCATCAAGCTTTTGAATACTAATGCAAAATATTGATTTCCCTCTCTAACAATCTGTCTGTTTCCTTCCTTTTCTTCCTCTAATTATTCCTTCCCTTGCTCTCCTTTCACTGGAAGCAGCAAACCTGACAGGTAAGATTAAACCAATGTCAAGCTCTTTGTTCGTTTTAACCCACAGCAATTACATGATAGCAGCTGCTGCACAGAGAACTTGTACAAAGCCGTAAAACACCATATCTGTTAATGCACTATTTACTCGAATCAAGTAGCCATGTTAATGATGTGTCAGAGTTTTGGTTTTCTCTCCCCGGTTGTTTCCATGTGCTAATTGCTCTTTTGACTCACTGTTGTTGGAGCAGCAAGCGCAAAGACTCTGAGCCCGGAACCAAGAGCCTTTTGAGCAACGCAGAGATGATGGCCCATCACCCGACAGACCCTGTGGAGATGAGACGCATCAACTTCCAAACTCCCGGTATGAAGCGCACACCCACACCCAAACACACGCTTTGTATTTGCATAATAAAGTGTACTTCCGATTGCTCATCATTTGATAATGAAATATTCATGCGACTAATTTTAACTTTGGTGAGAGTATGCAGACAAGATTGTGAAAGCACTCCCCCGCATCACAACCAACATGTACCTGGCAGCTTCCAGTCGTCTCTGAGATCAAAATGGCCGCTGCCCAGGTAGTACAGTCAGTGCTTAGTCATGGCTGAGTCACAACGGTGTGACAAAATCTAATCATCTCCGCTCGCCCACATTCCACATGCCAGGCTGCAGATAGCACATGAAAACAGACAGAAATGACAGAAATCTGTCTTATCACTCTCCAATGTTTCTGAGTTGGGTTTAACGGTCAAAATGCTATATCAAAAGGTGCGTTGCGGGTTAGCTGTGATCATTTGTGAAGGAATCAACTCCATCCTCGCAGGCGTAACAAACTAAAACCCCACTGTGAGGTAACTACATGGATTTTGCCGCTCCCAACCCCATGCAGAGTGAGATCTAACAACACAGCTGCTTTGGTCGTGGCACCGGGCCGATGATGCTCCGCTTTTGCTTTCTTCTGTTAAATTAACAGCATTCAAAAAACACACGGACTGGAGGAATTTAATCACTGTTCTCAGTATAATTTGTTGCAGTTTATAGCCTCACAAGGTCCTGATGGAAATGGTGGCAAAGCATGTCACCACGTTGTCACCATGGAGGAAGGTTTCATCTAGCTGCCAGGATATATATAAAGTCAAATAATTCCATATTTTATTTAATCCAACGATGAAGGTCATCTTTTTTCTTTTTGTCCATGTTCTTGGCAAGTAAAAAAGTATAACATAATTAAGCACTTCGGCTCTTCTCTTCTATCATGATATTTTTTTTTTTATTATTCTCATATGGCTGCAACCTTGAAGCTCCCACCTCACCCACTTGTCCTCCCCAGAGATTTGTGCTTTGAGATGCTCGGCAAAGATGAAATTTGCTTCCAACAAAAAAAAATTTTAAAAAAACAGCTGATGCTATCTGAGGTCATTTTGGTCGTGACAGGAGCGTTTTGTCGTGATTACCTGTGGGTGCTGCAGCGTTGCCGAGCTGAAGGAGAAAATAGCCGCTGATATGAGCCTCTTTTTCACGGCTGTGGCAGCAGAACGACTTGAACGCTCTGCAGAGTGCATCGACATGCATTCCAATTCAAGAAACATTGAGAATGCATTGTGCCTTTGGCCTTAAATGGATTGTGTTTATTGTACACAAAGTGGCGTTGCTTTGATTTATAGTTTTAGCTATTTGCCTCCTGACTGGACAATGGAACTCTATAGCCTCCCTTTTCTCGCACCAGCTATGAGGAGAAACAACTGTAGGAGGCGTTTGTGGCTTCCTTTGTTTGTGTTTGTGTGAACGAGTGTGTGTGTGTGTGTGTGTATGCGCAACCCCTCCTAATTAGTGTTCTGTCTGTGTTTGTTTTCTCCGAGTCGTTGCTCCTCTGATCACAGAGAAAGCAATTTATCAAAGAAAAACAATTTACAAACAAACAAGACTCGCCTCACTTTGTCCTCGCACATGGATCAAAATTGATTTTGTGCCTCGGCGTGCTCCTTAATGATATGTGATGTTCTCTGATTGTATAATTATCTCCACATCTTTGCTTATGAGTGATGTCGACCAGCAGCAGTTTTAAGTTGTGCGGCCGGAAGCCTGCATCACCTTTGACCCCTTTTGGCCCTTGTTGTCGCGCAGGAATGATGAGCCATCCTCCCATCCCCATCAGCGAGCTGGCTGAGCACATCGAGCTGCTGAAAGCCAACGACAACCTGAGACTCTCGCAGGAGTACGAGGTGAGAAAGGCATTATTATTCCAGGCGAATGAATAGGCCTCCTCGTTGTTTAGAGATGTTAAACCTGTTAAGCTTTCCCTTCATGAAGCTTATGTTATTTAACATTTATATCTCTGTGTTCAGACTATACGTTCATGATTAATTCAGCGCTGCAGTTTATCGCTGTAACTTGTCTACATTACAGCGCACTCCCTTTCCATTATCCTACTAAATATGCCACTACGCGCTGTTAATGTGTGTGCATTTGCTGCCTCTTCCCAGTCCATCGACCCCAGTCAGCAGTTCACCTGGGAGCATTCGAACCTGGAGGTTAACAAGCCCAAAAACCGCTACGCCAACGTCATAGCGTACGACCACACCAGAGTCATCCTGGCCCCCATCGAAGGTGAAGACCCAAGTGAGATGTTTAGAGATTCTAATGGGAGAGTGTGAGCGTATTTCTGTTCAAGCGAGGGGGGGCAAACACAAAGAGGGGGGAGAGAGAGGGGAGAGCTGCTTGATGGATGAAATCTGAAATTGCAAACAGTGCTCGGGACTGGCTGTGTGCAGTGGCATGAGACTGACAAACAGCGCGAGTGCATTCAAGTGCAGCCAGCACTCCTCCAGAACAAGGAGGGGGAGAATGGATTTGATCTGGAGCTCATGAATTTACACCGACAGTGTCTTGTTTGTTTGTTGTCGTCCGCTAGTCATCCAGCAGCTGTCTGTTGGAGGCCAGAAACAAGCAGTTCGTTAGGCCATTTGATGTCGCACAAGCAGGTTAATTTATTATGTCGCTTATGCAGATTGCAGTTAAGCGAGAGCCTCACAAGTGCCTCGTTCGCAGGTATCCTGGGGAGCGACTACATCAATGCCAACTACATTGACGGCTACAGGAAGCAGAATGCCTACATCGCTACCCAGGGGCCGCTGGCAGAGACGTTTGGGGACTTCTGGAGGATGGTGTGGGAGCAGCGGGCCGCCTCAGTCGTCATGATGACGCGTCTTGAGGAGAAGTCACGGGTAGGAAAACAGTCCTTTAGACACCAAGCCCCAGTTTTCATTATCTAGAGTACAGTTAGATACAAATACAACTCTTGGTTTACCTAAAATGTACAGTTCCAGGGCGTGTTTGGTTAACAAATATAATGAAACGTGTTGCTTTAGTTCAGTCTGAAAACGATGATGACAATTTTTCTTTATTTGTGTAGATAAAGTGCGACCAGTACTGGCCAAGTCGCGGCACAGAGACATACGGGATGATCCAAGTCACGCTGTTGGACACAATGGAGCTGGCCACTTTCTGTGTTCGCACTCTGTCCCTGCATAAGGTAAATTATTTCTCCCTCTCCTTCTGCATCCACCCCTCCACTGGCCACTTGCCACGCTGCCCTTTCCTATATTAATTACTGTCACATCCAGCAAAAACAGCTTTGATCCCTTGAGTTTACAGTCCGGAACCGAGAGCAACTGGAGTAATCATGAATTTCCTCCGTCGCCGAATGAGCAGTGCACACGCGGAGGAGAATAGATTAGTCTGGGCGTCGTGGAGTGTTCAAACCAGGCCAGCCTCCCAGTGTCAGGCGCTGAGATTTGATCACTGTTGGAAGCAGAGCACTTTCTTATAGCACGGGGCTAATCTAAGACCGTCAGACTAGCGTGTCTCTGTGGCCTACTTACAAACACAGAAAGTAGGCCAACTGTAGCTTCCAAGTGTAGCTCTGCTTTCTAAATTTTTGTTGATGTGTTGTGAAATGTCATTTTGGCGATCCGTCATATAGTAGAAAATAATGCACATGAAAAATTAAGCAATGCTAGTGTGATTTCCGTATTTGTGTTCTTTCTATCATCTAAAGTCATTTCTTTAATATAAACGGTATGCATCAGATTTTTTTTTTTTGCATGAATTAATTCAAAAGCTTCTTGGATATTCTGTATGAAGAGCTTTAGTTATGGCCTGTATGATTGGCAGTAATGAGGAGGGAGTCATGAGTAATGGAGACATATTTCGGAAACAAACTGGCAAATGTGTCAGTTCCCCTTTAACAGCTTAATAGGTTTTATGTTTCAGTAATGAAGAAGGGATGAAGCCAACACATGCACGGACAGTTATGACTTCCATGATAGTAAAGCCTGTTTTTGCTGTGCCTGTCTCCTGTATCAGAGTGGCAGCAGTGAACGGAGGGAAGTGCGCCAGTTCCAGTTTACAGCCTGGCCAGATCACGGCGTGCCAGAGTATCCCACCCCCTTCCTCAACTTCCTCCGCAGGGTCAAAGCCTGCAACCCTCCTGACGCCGGACCTATCATCGCTCACTGCAGGTACACTACACACACCCAGCTTCATCTTTGTGATGACAAGACTCCATGAAAGCCAAGTGATGTCCAGCAGAGAAGCCTAAGTTACATTTTGAGTTTTTTGTATACATTAAACAAACGAGCCAACTCTTGTGTTAATCAGTATCTTTAGGGGAGGTGGTAGGTTGTTTTTTTTTCATCTTTAATTCCAGTCCTCATGTTAAACTAAGCTGCTGCCATCTTCATATTTGACTTATCTAACTCTTCTTTTCCAAAACTGTTGAACTGTTCCTTTAAATGAAACATCTCAAATAAAATCTTCCCCATGGGTCAGCTGATATCCCACTTACTGTTCCCTCCATCAGTGCTGGGGTCGGTCGCACCGGCTGTTTCATCGTCATTGACGCCATGCTGGAGCGCATTCGACACGAGCGCACCGTGGACATCTACGGTCACGTGACCCTGATGCGCTCACAGAGGAACTACATGGTGCAGACGGAGGACCAGTACAGCTTCATCCACGAGGCCCTGCTGGAGGCTGTGGCCTGCGGGAACACCGAGGTGGCTGCCAGAAGTCTGTACTCTTACATGCAGAAGCTGTCCAAGGTGGAGAGCGGGGAGCACGTCACCGGCATGGAGCTGGAGTTCAAGGTGGGGGAGAGCGGAAAAGTGGTTTAATTAAATGTTCGGCAAATACGCTTGCTGTGTATAACAGTACATTCTGAGATTTTGTGTTAAAAGAGAGTTAGAAAAGTGGTTCCAAGGGGTTTGTGCCCCCTTGAAACAAAGCTACAAAGCTTACAACCCATTGTTAGATGTTTTAAGTGTCTGTGGGTTGTGAGCAGTTCAACATGAGATTTTCTCCTGTAAAATTCTTTCACTTGAATAATATTTAGAGGCCTGAAGGTGTAGAGAAAGAAAAGTCTAAAAAATTACAATATTTTGTATAATAAAAATCCAATCTTGTTCCCATCATCTCACAACACCTTGGGTTTATTTTGCAACCCCCCCAGGTTGGGAACCACTAGAGTATAGTATACAGTAGCCTTGTACATTAGCTAATCAGGCAAATGATCTGGAATAATCATGCACTCTTGCATGCAAAATCAGTTCTGGTTTGTAGATCATGTGTTTAATTATAAAAACATCCTTCCAACACACTCACATCTTCTCTCTCCATCCAGCGACTGGCCAATACCAAAGCCCACACGTCCCGGTTTGTCACGGCCAACCTGCCTTGCAACAAATTCAAGAACCGACTGGTCAACATCATGCCCTATGAAACCACCCGCGTCTGCCTCCAGCCAATCAGAGGCCTGGAGGGCTCAGACTACATCAATGCCAGTTACATTGACGGATACAGGTATGGCCTCGTCCCGAAAACGCTAATATGACCTGACCCTCTCGTCCCCTTATGATGGCTTGATGAGTGAATGGATCGGATAGGTTTTCACCAGGGTGCTCTCACCTGTCACCTCCTGTCACATCTGTCGTTACTGTATACATGTTCCCACCATTTGTCTCACTACACGGCACTCGCTTCGGCCCCCGGTGAAGGGGACTGAAGCGCTTCTGATGATTCAGGCATTCATAGTGGTTGTACACACATGTTTTGACTGTTCCTCCTCTTGCCTGAAGCCTGACCCTCTTTTCAGACTGATGCTTGACAGAGGAAGAAACAAGGAGAAAGAAAGGAGGAGGTGGCTTCATAATGCGTGTATGTTTGTGTGTGTAGGCAGCAGAGAGGCTACATTGCCACCCAGGGTCCACTGGCTGAGACTACAGAAGACTTCTGGAGGATGCTTTGGGAGCACAACTCCACTATAGTGGTCATGCTCACTAAACTGAGAGAAATGGGACGGGTAGGGACAAATTAAAGATACAAGCACTACAAATAACAGTGAATGTCAGCCCTGTATTGCCATCAATACTTTTTTCCTGTTCTGCTCCCTTAGGAGAAGTGTCATCAGTACTGGCCCGCTGAGCGCTCAGCCAGGTACCAGTACTTCGTTGTGGACCCCATGGCTGAGTACAACATGCCTCAGTACATCCTCCGAGAGTTCAAAGTTACGGATGCCAGGGTGGGTTCATGGTGTCTGTGTGTTTAAAGACTTTTTCTCTTGCTGTATTCAAACTGCAGTGTAACATCACACTCCTTGACTTTTGTGCACTATTCCCAATCCACTAGTGCTGTCTGAAGGCAGCGGTGCAAAGCATGTCCTATCGACCTGTAGTGTGTGTCGGCTAGTGTGTGTTTGGTATGTGACTGTGTGTCACACAACAGGTTATCGACAAGCAGCCCCTTAAATTACTCATTCACCTATGCTCTCTCCAGATTACCTTGACAGCCTATTACTGTGTGTGTGTGTGTGTGTGTGTGTATGTGTGTTTGTGACAGTGTGCATACGTGCTGGTTATAGATAACTCCAGTTAAGCCTGTCCTGCTCTGACGCCACATTGACAGATGCTGTATTGATCTCCATTAAAGGGGAGTCAGAAAGGCTGAGCAGAAGAGAAAAGATGTAATTGCCTACTGAGTGGCTGACAATAGCAGACATACTGACGTTACAGCTTGAAGTTAACCACAGCAACTGATCCAGGGTCGGATAACAGTAATCATTAGAGGGAGAAAAGGATATTGCCTGGCAGAGTCTCACTCCTCAGTCAATACAGCAAGAAGAAGCTCTTTAAATAGTCCTTTTGAAATAATCACCTCACGTAAACAACAACAGCACATTTCAGGAAGAAACATCTCAATATGTGTTTGAAAAGACGTCAGAAACGCTATCGGGTAATTCTTGCAACATTGTTCTCATCATTTCCTTCACCCCTTCAGGATGGCCAGTCACGGACAGTGCGTCAGTTCCAGTTCACTGATTGGCCCGAGCAAGGCGTGCCCAAATCTGGGGAAGGCTTCATCGATTTCATTGGCCAAGTGCACAAAACCAAGGAGCAGTTTGGTCAGGATGGACCAATCAGCGTTCACTGCAGGTACACAATGGGGTTCATCTTATGAGCAGCACATGATGAAACTATACATGCTTTTTATTAAAAGTACATTTAATTGCATAATAAGTGCATTGGCTTGTTTTCCGAGCTCTGGCACGCAAAAAATGTTTTCTTCTATGGCTGCAGTGCTGGCGTGGGGCGGACAGGTGTCTTCATCACTCTGAGTATTGTCCTGGAGAGGATGCGTTACGAAGGGGCGGTGGACATCTTCCAGACTGTCAAAATGCTGCGCACACAGAGACCAGCCATGGTGCAGACTGAGGTAAACAATGAGCAGTGTGTGAATCACTGATTTATTCAGCAGGGCAGAGACACAAGGAAAGCACTCATACGGCACACTGTTGGTGCTAAAGCAATATAATATATATTATACATATATATTTAAGATTTGTACAGTTTAATTTTGGCTGATCATGGTTATTTCAAACTATTTGATTTCTTTAAAGAAGGTATGCCTATCATAACCAGTGTTATGCTTCCAACCTTTTTAAAATAATTATGCATTTCAAGTAAAGTACCTTTCTTACAAAAATGTATAATATTAACAGTCAATTAATGACAACATATGAAATAACTAGCTTCTATCAGTCTTATAACCTCTAATAAACACTGAGAAACCAAAAATGTGCACTGCACCACTTTATGAAACATTTTCACTGTAACACATGTTCAAAATATGTTTAGTTTAAATAAAGAAACCTTAACTACATCATTCACACATTTTTATTGAGCATTCCTCAATATTATTATTAGTATTTGACTTTATGAATCATTCCACATTTTTACAAATGTGGAGTTTTAATCACCACATAAGAAAAATTTCATCTGAGAGTGATTCAAGTCTACAAATACAAATACAACTTTCATTGCTATTCAGTGAAGACCATGTATCTCCAAAACTTTAGCTTTTTAAGTAATAAAAACAAGTCTGTTTTCAGCTCTTTTCACATAATCCAGTGAGTTTTTTTAAATGTTTTTTTTTTAGGTTAAGATATGCGAGAACCCATTAAGGAACACTTCATCACATCATCAGTTTATCTGAAAAAAATAAAATCACTAGACTAAGAGATACAGAGTCACTGAGCAATCCCAACGTACAGTACAGCACAGTTTCTCTGCTGCAAGTCTATGCCTGTTTATAGCAACAATATATTTTTATGATACACTCTGTATCCTCTGCTTCTCACCCAGGATGAGTACCAGTTCTGCTACCAGGCTGCTCTCGAGTACCTGGGTAGCTTTGACCACTATGCAACGTAAGTGAAGAGACAACCATCCATCCATCTTTCCGCTGTGAGGGTCCACAAACAAACCAACACGTGAAACAACGAGAAAGACGGCCTGACATATTGAACCTTTTTTTCCGGGAGCAAGACTCAAAGACGAAATCCTACAACAACAAGGACAAAAACGCAACAACAAAAACAGCAACAAGAAATCTGTGTCTAACAGCAGCCACACTCGTATGAGGAGCTGGTGGGTGTCGAGACTGTCCATGTGTAATCCATATACTTACCTCAGTGTTCCAGTGTGAAGGACGTATAATACATGTGTGTTGTGGTCAGCTATCTCCAATATGAACCAGTGAAATACAAACAGCTTCTGAACAGGAATTATGATACTATATGTGTATAAAAAAAACAAAAAAACACAAAGAGCCTGGATATTTGCTGCACCCTAAATGGGCTTTTTATCCTCAACTTTGTATCTATTGGTTTAGTGTACTGAGGGGTTACAAAGTGCAACGGTGAACATTTCTATGTGTCCGTGAGTCCATTTCAAAGGTGTCTAAAGCTACCACAGGTAGTGCTGACTATAGTTTCAAGCAGATGACGAGGACTCACCGCCCTGAGGACTGTTGGAGAAGCATGTGGATGCTCATTAACCCGACGCACAGTGCCAAGAGAAACCACCCAGCGTGAACCTGAACTGTGGCCTCCGAGGAGAGACGGCCCCCTCTTTTATCCAGCATACAATAAAGTCAGATCAGAGGCCGCTCTTAACGCGCCGGCCAAGGATCAGTTCATGCACCCAAATCGCATCCTTGCCGACTAACAGCTGGCCTCAGAACAGTGATTAGAGCCCATCGTATCCTCAACTGGGCTGAGATTTGTAGTCCAGTGCATCCTACATTTCGACAAAGCTTGCTTGCTGTGTGCTGTAGTCCTTGTTCATCCTCCAGCTCGGCTCCTCTTGATGTCAGCCCCATTGTGTCAGTTCAGCAGTGGCTTATTGAAAGAGATGCTAATGAAAGAATCAAGCTTCAACGCCTTTCTTTCGTGAATTTAAAAAACGTTCTCGGCCCGTTTCTGCAGACATAATTTTTTTTGTGTGTGTGTGTGCTTGCGTGTTTTTACTGTACGTCTTTGCCTTATGCCGACTTACTTCTTGTGTTTCAACATGCTGCTTAACGTTCACGCATTGTGTGCTAAACTTTTATTGTCATACAGTATCTTAAATCGAGGATGAAAGTTGTCTCCGCATCATCTTCCTCCTCTTAAGCTAACCTACTTGAATTGCACCACTTTGCAGTTAAATCACTGATATTTTACTATTTAAGGCGATGAAAGATAAAGAGAGAAATCCCCCCCAAAAAAGACGTTCAGCTCAAGTGGCGAATTGCTCACTTTCAACAGTCCTCTCCCATCACCCGACTGTCCCACCTCCATTATAAACTCCATCCAGATTCTCTCTCTTTCTAAATCTCACTGTACAGAACAACGTAACCAAATGATGTTTTCCCCTCCTCTGTCCTCTCTAGTACAACTGCACAAAGTCCTTGATAGCGATATATATCTTTTCTTGATTTGACATATAATCATAATTGGTCCCACGTGGTGATTGAAGAGCACAGCGATGTTCCAGTGTATCAGACGTCTCGGGCGATCTCACCAATTTTGTACATACAGTCTATCATTGGAGTCCTATACAGTACAGTTACATGCGTCTGAGCACAAGATATAACGTGGGATTGGATGTGATGTAGTTCTTATTGTCGCGAAAAAAAAGAGCCTTATTGTTATTGTTCACTTTGTCATATTTATTTCATATGTTTTTTTTTAAGATATTTATTATTCTATTTTGTTATTTTTTACGTCCGTTTTTAATTTATTTATTTGGGATATCTAGCAACTATAACCAATAAGATGTTGTTTACTTGTTTCTTTGGCGAGCCATTGTTAAGGTATGATATTGTCTGTTTTTTTTATTTGAAATGGTCAGTTTTGGTGCTTTTTTATTTGCTTTATTATTATAAAGTACGCCCTCTGTGTAGGGTGCTATTTGATACCGATTACTGATGTCCGACTAGTTAGCTAGAGATGTACCTTAGAGGCAGACCTAGTTTAAGTTTACAGTGATGCCCTTAGATGCCCCCCCCCCGCTCAACCTCCATAGGAACAGCATTGGTGTGATCATAGTGACAGAGGTATGATCCGACCCCGCCGTGATAAGTTTAAGGGCATCAGAGAAATTAGATATATAGAGCAGACTTGTTGGTGAAACCCGCAGACAAGCTGTTGGTTTTTAGTTTGCTGGAAAGCACATGGTAGCAAGTGTATTTTTTGACAGAGAATGGGTGAAGAATCGCCCAGCTACACACACATACACGCACACACTCAAAAGTTATTGTTTTAAATCTGAAATTATTCTGATATGAAATGTATGTGTGGTCCAGAAGTCTTGACAGTGTGTGACATATATAAAATATGTTATTCCTTCAATTTCTAATGATTATTGTGTCAAGAGAAATATAAAAGGCACACACGATACATAATATGAAATGTGTTGAGGGCCAGCTCTGATGACGCCATCCCCGCTCACTTATGTACCTGTTCTTTCCTTTCAAACCATGGATGTAGATATTGTATCTTGACTTTGTATTAAAAGCAGGATGATTGGATATACAGCACAATGAGCTGCTTGATTCCTGGTGGATTTTTTTGCCTTTTTTTTCTGTTATTCACTCCTCGACCACTAGATGGGACCAAAGAAATTTTAAAGTCATATACACTCCTCTCATTGCACCTCACTCTTACTGAATACACTGCACACAAAATTATACTGAGAAAATGTTTGTCAATTTGATTTGCCAGAGGCAGCAGAACCATCCACTTTTATATGGATGGTAGACTGCTGGTCAAGTGAGGGCAAAAACAGTGACAAAAATAACTATATCCATCAAATTTAGTTTTAATTACATTGAATGGTGGTATTTGGCTGATTTAAGGCAAACATATTTGTTTTGTTTTTTTCTTTCATAATATTAAAGAGTCAAGTTTCCTGGTCATTATTTCAACTTGGACACTGGCATGATTTCTGCCAATATTTCTACAAGTTCGAAACTGACGATAATTCTGACATGATGTGAATTTGCCATTAAAACACAATTTGCAGCTACACACAGGATATTTTCATCTTGTAATCCTTTTGATATTTGAAACAGTAGTTTGACTGAAAAATAACAGAGAAATTGTTTGATTTTTGATAACACTCTCATATCTTCATGGTAAATAAAAAGCCACAGGTACCAGGCGGTTCACTTAGCTTAGCACTGGAAGCAGAGGGAAACAGCTAGCTTGTCTTTGTCCAAAGGTGTAACCCCCATATAAAACCACAACATGTCACTTTTTACTTACAAGACACAGTAGGCCTATAGTGTGGTAATTAGTTAGCCTTGGAGGTGTCTGTAGGTAAACTTAAGGGCAGAGCTCAGCTAGCTGATCCCCCCCCCGTTTACAGTCTTTGTGCTAAGCTAAGCTAACCAGCTGTTGGCGTTAGCTACGTATTTAGCCAGACAGACGTGACATTGGTATCAACCTCCTCATCTAACTTTTAGCAGGAAAGAAAATGGACATATTTCTCAAAGTGTCAAACTGTTCCTCCAAGTGCACTCATTAATTTTACATTTTAACCTTATAAGAGGTTTGACCTCAGATTGACATAAGGTTTTTTTTTTGTTTTGTTTTGTTTTGTTTTTTCTTGGCACATTTTGCAGTCTGTTCGAACACCCTGTCCTCACCTGAAAAGAACAAGGAACAGGGAAAGGATAAGACTACTTCCTCTTTTCAGTGAAAAATGAAAGCTGCTTACAAATATCTTGTATTTTCCTTTCCTCTAAACCCCTTTGCTTAAATTAGTCATGTTCTTTCAACAACTAGTTCTGTTTCTGACCAGGAGAGACAGAGGAATGTGGCTCATAGCATTACTGATAACGTTCAACACGGCCAGGCACACGCCCATGTGTGAGCATTTTTAATCTCCTGTAATCCACTAATAATGAAACTCACACTGGATGCATCTGATCTCAGCACAGCTTTACACGTGTTTGACTTTTCATCGCTGCACGCAAGATATAGAGGAGTCTAGTTTACCTGCGTAAAGTTCACATACAGCAACATCGTCCTCATTGTTTCTCATGATCTGTCCGTTGATATGAGGGGCCGTTGCACCTGCAGACACTAGCCTACTATGTGTTCCTTAACACTCGAGCGTGATTTGCTAACACCTTAAGTTGCTATTTCCTGGAAAGCCAAGCATGCGTTTGTCTTTGACATTTTCAAGTAATATGTTGAAAAAGAAAAGGAAGAAGGAAAAAAAGATGTGAGGAATGCATTGTTGTCTGTGACAGGACATTAATGGTTATTTGATGCTTCCATGACTCCACACATGCAGTATTTCTTCTTGAGATGTGTTCAGACAGGTCCAGTAACTATATACTTTCAACTGTAGTTAGAAGACTATTCATTATGAAATCAGCCTCACTCAACTGTTTAAGCGCTGGTATTTAATGCAGGTAGCTGTT
Organism: Scortum barcoo; assembly: GCA_023238725.1. Classification (NCBI taxonomy): domain Eukaryota; kingdom Metazoa; phylum Chordata; class Actinopteri; order Centrarchiformes; family Terapontidae; genus Scortum; species Scortum barcoo. The sequence goes on along the minus strand of CM041533.1, from coordinate 18,539,292 downwards.
TTCCTCCGTCCTCACATGGTGACGACTCAGACCACACACAGAGGTAAGTTACCAGGGTCAGTGTGACCTGCCATCACTCCAAACAAACACCTGCTGAGTACAATAGGTGATGTTTATCTGAAGATGCTGCCATCATTGTGAGTGGTGCGACAGTATGTGCATTATAAGCCATATAATACATTATTATATTTTATCTTAATTTTTAGTGAACTTATATATGGGCTAAGGTTAAAACTTAGATCTTTATCTGTGAATTACAAACCTCTCTTTCTCTCCTTCTGTTTTGGGGAAAATGTGTGAGAACATTTCTAAAACTCTCTGAACAACACCGATCTCTTTTAATGTACAAGCCACAAACACACTTGTTCACAGTAACAAACACACATAAAAATGACCATAATACAATACTGTCTGTGGATTTTAAACTTTTGATATTCAAAAAAAGTAAACAAAACAAGAAAATGAAAAAAAAAGATCATAAGGCTTTATTCTAATAATGTTTCTGAAGTCATATACAATTTAATGATGTAGTGTAATGTGCAGTCCGCACATTACCAGAAGAACAAGAAAAGGCAGCACATTTCCAGTTTTCAAGTAGACTGCAAATATAAACCTTACTGGTGATAAAACACAGCACACACTGTTGTTAAATCTGGCACTATTTGGACTAAAACTATTAATATTGTCAAAAGTACCAACATTTAATGCTAAAATCACTTCCAAGTAGGGACACTGACAACTCATTGGTTGCAGCATAGCACTCTGCACACAGAGACAAAGGTGGAGGAAAGGTGAGGGTAAAGGGGAGTGAGCCAGCATCTGGAGCGATCATGTGGTGTGACATACGCTGAAAATGAAAATAACCTTTGACTGAATAGCTTTGCTGTACTCAAGAGATACATACAGTGCAGTGATGGCACGTATGAGTGAACATCACATTCTGTTTACAAGAAGTGTAAACAGAAAGTGATCACAATTTAGGGTGGCACTCATGAGGCTGTGCTAAAAGATTGATCTGTAGTATGATGATGATGTAGTATGATCTGTAATGATGATGATTATAATATGAGTTCTTTGTGTCATACATACATTCATACATACTGTGCACTGTCCACATTTGCTTATATTCATATAAGCCAGAACTAAATTGCTGGCAAACACAGAAACAGAGAGGCACGTTTCACTGTCAAGGACCTTCATGAAATAATCCATGTTTTTCTTTTTCAGGCTTTTAAGACAAATTGGGGTCATTTAAACACATCAAAATTAAACAACCAACAACCAACATTGTTTTTGTCATTTCACGGATAATACTCTCTTAAATCATTAGTTTTGTAAAAGGAAATGGAAACTCAATTTCCACTTCACCGAAATCACACCCAATCTGTTCTCTTCCTCCTCAGAAGTGTGAAATGTCATGGTGCCAGAGGCCTGATCAAGTCTGAGCTTGTGTCCTGCAGCCAAAACCAAACTGCTGTATTTCTCAGGTAATGTGATGATCGTTAGACAGTACACTACTGTGCAAGAGCGCACAAATGCACAAATAACTGATAAACAAAGCAATGAGTAGCACTGTTTTCAATGAGCTCAAATGATAATATCTACAAAAACATATATGTATTTCTAATATTAATTTAATTAATTTTTAATGTCTTTCAGAAATGGAAACACTACATTTTGTGGTGATTTACATTTCATGTCAGTTCATTCTTATATTCAGCTAAAACAATGGACATTTAAACCAGTTAATAAAAAGCTGTGTTTTAGTGACATTTGATGCACCTGTGCTGTGGGCCGTAAGTCTGACTCTGATATCTATCTGTGCGGGCGGAGCAGGTTGCATGGCAGGAGACAGTGTGACAGTCATGTCCTTAATGCATGGCTGACATTTCTGCATACCTGTGTCACGCTGAGTGTGTGTGTGTGTCAAAAGGTCAGGGTACGTAGTGCCACCGGTAGCAACTGTTGTCACGAGGAGCAGAAGCTGTGCACTATTTGTGGCCTTCCCACCTGCCTTCCTCTGACTGGTTTAGATTGACTGAAGGTTCCCACCTCTCGCGACTGATTGGCCAACTTAACAATAAGAAGCCAATCCTGAAGGCAGGCTGTCATCACCTTTTGTCTCTCACCTGCATCCTGCTGCCTCAGAGTTACCTCCAGGAAAGGGAGCCAAAGACTCACACACATCGTGCTGCAATGAGCAAAGTAACTGATGAGATCAACATATAGTACTGCACTGAAGGCGTGAAAGTGTGTGAGCGTGCGCATGTGTATGAGTTGGAAGTGTTTATTTTCCATCATGAATGCGAAAAACAGAAGATTCTCACTGGACAGCCATGTGTGAGTATACATAATTTTTTACTACATCTGTCTTTTTTCTTCTTCCTCTGTCTCATTCAGAGTACTTCACAACATTTTGCTGAAATTAGACAACAGTACTTGTTTTTCACAGCTGAGCAACAGTGTGAATGAGTCTACGTTCCAGGTGTGCTCGATATTCTTTTTATGTCACCACTGTTTGTAGCTGCCGTTTTACAAAAGTGAAAGCATCCTCCAGAGAGCCGCTGTTGCCCAGAGACTGCATATTGAGGACACATCTAAGAGGCTAGTGAGGCCAGGCGGAGGGAGAGGGAGCTGGTGCTCAAGGACTAACATTTGCTTTCACATAAAAAGGAGCTATTCAAACTGACAAAGACACTGGATTGGATTCACAAACAAACAAGAAGCATGCATTCACTTCCTCGATTTACCTGTTTACTCCTCAGTCAGCAGTGCCGGTGCCACACATGAAAAGATATTTTTTGTTGATGCTTTACACAAGAAGATATTTATGTAAGAAATTATTTGTGTCTGTGAGTGAGCGACGCAGATCCCCGTGGAAAATCAGACTGATGAAAACAGTGTGAGTGAAGATAATGAAATGTTTACCATCAGCACGCAGAAGTTGTTTTCCATCCACTCTGTGAACTTTGAAATCCAGTTCATTCACTGATGTTCCCACCGGGGACAAATCCACGTCATCCTCTTGTATGATTTCTCAGCTTTATGTAGCTCTATACCTGTCCCACCCATGTGCGCAATAAACAAAGCCAGATCATCACTCTGACATTTCTCCCTCTCTCCCTCGGGACAGCTGTCTGGATGAAGTTGAGCTGCTTGGCGTGAGAAGAGGCAGCAGCAGGTTTAGCAGCAAGGGAACTAGCCAGTGCCAGAGTCTGGATGACGCCCGACAGGAGATCCAGGCGCTGAATCATAGCCTCAACACCAGCGTGTCCCTCAGGTAGCCCCCGCCCTCAACACCACACTGAGAACCGAGCAGGAGACAGCTTAAAATGTACCCAGACGAAGTCCCGGTAAAATCCATATCTCATCTGTGTTCATGTGGGTGCATGTGTCCTGTTTGTGTCCTCAGGGAGAAGACCATAGTGGAGGAGAGCCTGGATCGACCAGATGGGCTCATCACCCATAATGTGAGACCATTTCCAAATAAAGATACATCACTCAACACATTTTCTTTTTTTTCTTTTTTTTTAACCCTCAAGTATTTTTTCTGCAGGGCTTCCTGAAGCAAAACAAAAGCTTCCACAGACTGTTTCAGGAGGTTCCTGAGGCGGAGAACCTGACACACTGTGAGTTGAGCTGAACTCTGTTACTTATCCATTGATACTGATGGTGTAAAGTACATCACAATGTGCCCTTTTTATCCTCCTGTATGATTAAGTCCTAATACTTTGTTTACCAAGGACGCCGTGATGTGAATGTGGAGCTGGAGCACTTTAGTAAATGATTCAGCAGACACGTCTCTTTGTGGCACTTTTATCACCTTCCTGACAGCTTAAAATTGTGTGTGTGTGTGTGTTGTAGCGTTCACCTGTGCCTTGCAGAAGGAGGTGCTGTATCATGGAAAACTCTTTGTCTCTGAGAGCTACGTGTGTTTCTACTCATCCGTGCTGCTCAAAGACACCAAGGTAACACACTCAGATGCATTAAGGTGAAATCTTTTAACAGTGAAATGTCAAAAGGTAGTGTTGATTGCTCTACTGGGCCAATTAAACTTGTGCATTTTTAATTTAGTAGAATTTTGGCAGAGTAGACTTCAACATTCAGGCTTTTTAACCTAAAAGCATCACAGAGGGAAATGATTTGATTATGAAGAATAAAATAACAAGCACAGTCAGGTCACATTCTACAAGTGTAATACGACTAATGTCCTCTGAAAGCTGTAGAGGCATCAAGAATTGAAGCATTTTGTCAACCTGTTGCAGGTGGTGATTCCTATGTCCAGCATCAGGGTGGTGAAGAAACACAACTCAGCTTTATCCATGTTGTCAATTAATACTGTGAATGGGGAGAAGGTCAGACTGCACACTTACGTTCTTTATTATCTTTGTTCCATTGTTTTGGCTCACCTCCAGTTTAGAGTGCTTTGGGCTGTACGTTGCACAAATTTTAAAGTCCTCTTAGACAAATTTAGTATATAAGAATGCCCTCATTGACTTGGCTGAATTATTGCATTGCAGATGCACAGCATAACTGCACAACTGAACATTTTGGATAATGTGCCAGCAGAAACTGAATTTGCTATTATTAAACTTCTGCTCGCATAATTCAGGCTCCAGAGGTGCTCAAAATACATAATTAATGTCTTCATTCTGAGCGCAGGTTGAAACAGAGCGACCTTACATGTACACATTAATCATGAGGTGCTTCTCATTTAACTTATATAATATCTGTATTGTGTTACTATTGGTGTTTTGTATTATTGTGGTATTTTGCTGTATTTTGTATATTTGTACTACGGTTCATTTAAAGACAGGCAGTGTAGACTAAGTAACTGGCCAATGCTATATTCTTGTCCCTATTACATTAAGTAGTAATAGTAGTAGTAGCAGTAGTTTCTCTATCCATCAGATTTCTAAACTAATTGATCATAACAATAATTAACTCAGTCTGACTCCACTGGTTTTATTGTTTAGTACCAATCACAAGGGGAGTTGGAAACTGAGTTAAGAGGAAGAGAAATTGTAAAAAAAAAAAAATCCTTCCATGAAACTGACAGAAATCAGAAGCCAAGACTTGACAAGATAAATAAACTTTAACCTGAGCATATACATGTTTGAATCCAAGATTAAACTTTTCTCGTCCCTCTTTCTTCTCTTTTAGTACTCATTTGTGTCTATGAGGCACCGCGAGATGTGTTACAAACTCCTGCAAACTGTCTGTTCACATGCACAGGTAGGCGCCCCAACGTAAAGGTGTTATTTCTCAAACAAAGGTCACTTTCAGTTTACACTCATGTCTCGCTCGTGTGTCTGTGTGCATCTGAAACAGAGCAGGAACGGCAGCCCTCACCTCTCTGAGAATGACGGCGACCATGACATGGTAGGCCTGCTGCTCATCTGACTTGGCCAAAACCAGGAGTCTCAGTCCTCTTGTTATAGTCGAGAGAACGCAAGTGCATGATGCACGGTGACAGACTTTCAACTTGCAGTGTCCCTGTCCTTGTCCACAGGCCTCGAGTTATTCCAGTTTAGAGGACTGTGCAGATCGTGATCTGAGCAGACAGGACGGGATTTATCTCAATGACGGCTTTCCTCAGATGTCCAGTGAAGGTGAGAAAATGATGGGGGAGACGGAGAGAAGTGTGTGGTGGAATAATCATCACCGGCTCATACAGTGTCGTTCGGGTCTTGTACCAGCAGAATAAGGATGATCTTTTTTCACTCAACTTTCATTTTAACCCGCACGTCCCTATTTGAGATAAATGTTGCAAAGCTGAAAATATATGTTTATACATTTGTATTTGTACCTTTCCAGGTCCTACAAGATCCAATTCAACCCATCAAAGCAGCTTAACGGATGAAGGTGATAGAGGTAAGAGCTCACAATTAGACATGCTCATAGTGTGATATCTACCTAAGTTACCCATAAGGCATAGAGGAAAGAATCATTACAGAATAAAAAGCTGATTTTTCTCTCAAACAGCTGAATGGTGGATTTGGATGATCATTGAGAGGGTCACGCCGTTCTTCCTCCTCAGAGAAATGAGGAATCTCAGCCTTCTCTTCTACATCTACGTGATGCTGTGAGTATTATAATTTCTCACAGCCCCACCTCCAGCATATTTTCTCAAGTACTGCACTTAACGATAATTTTCAGGCACTCGAGTGTCATCATTTTATACTCCCCTACAATCCAGAGGGAAATATTGTCCTTTTTACTCCACTACATGTATTTGTCAGCCATAGTTACTTGCTTCTTTGCAGATTTAGACTGAACATCCAAAGCAATACAGTGCATTTGACAGATTAAAACTACCCAACAGTAAATAAAGTAGCCTCAATTAGCTTCACCACAACCAGTTACAACATTAAAATTCTCCTGACACCTTAATGCATCAGCGATAATAATACAGTAGTATAATATATTACAGAAGCATGCTGTATAATGAGTGGTCTTTCTTTTTATACTTTAAGTGTGTGAAGTTGTGAATACTTCTGCACTTATAGTTTAGTAAAACTGGGTGCGCAGTCGACAATTTGATCAATATCTCTGTGTTAACTCTGTAAACGGAAAAATGCTGAAAGATAACCCCCCCAGGAAGTTAAACACAGATGTTAAAACAAGCTTGAGGGACTTTTATTGTTTGAGGTGGGACTTTCAAAAGTCACTAACAAGCCCTAAAAAACAATCCTCCTACTGTGTGTATCATCCTTCTATGACAGGTACACTTGGAGGCACATTTTGACATCTTGACTTTCTGGATGAGCTGGAAGCTTTTGAGGAAATAAAACGATCTAATCGTCGACAAGTGGTTATAGAGACGTTATCACATGACGTCCATTCAGGCTCCACACAGATATAATTTACTGATTGTTAGGACTGTACAGTTTGTACCCAGCTTAGGCCATCTGCTCACCGTGCGCTGAAGTGGAATCCAATGCCATCAGATTATTATTGTGTGTTTGCAGGATGGTCCTGCTTCTAGCGGTGTCCGGGTACATCGGTCTGAGGATCATTGCGTTGGAGGAGCAGCTGAACTCTTTGGGAGCCCTGACTGAGCTGTGAGTAGACACATGAGCACAAAGCCTGTCACGGGTGGACGCAGGAGGAAGTCAGTCAGGGACTGGTGGGAAAAGAAAAGTGCTGTAGCTCAAACCGGTTTTAGTGACTTTTAAAACAATTAATTGCATATCAGATTAGACATCACAGACCAGTTCAGCAGGTTCATGACAACAACATGTACCAAAGATCAGTGATTACATTCCAACCACGCCACTAGTATGTCACTCCCACTAAGTATGTAAGTATGTTTAAAAAAAATAAATGCTGTTGAGATAATGTTTTACACCATCGTTTTCTTAGTGTGGGATACAAACTCTACTCAAATCTTACAATTATGCTTTTAAACATATCAATTTATTAATGTTCTCCTTTCTCAGTGGTGGTGGAAAGTAATTAGTAACATCCACGCAAGGATTTTACTCAAGTACTTTATTTAAGTATTTCCATGTCATGCTGCCACCATTTTTCAGGGGGAAATATTGCACATTTTCCTGAACTGCATTTTTTTAGTTACTTTACACATCAAATTTTATGCACAAGTCATGTGATTGACACATAAACCATGATGTATTGTTAAAGATGAAGCTATCCTGCAGTGTGTAAAGTGGTTCGGATTAGCTCCACTGAAAGCTCCATTGACGCTAAAATTCTGCTTATGTATGAACACATCCAAAATTAGAGCCATTCTGCATAATGAAGGATGTTTTGCTGACGATACTTTTACTTACGTACAAATTTAATGGCAGTACTTGTATTTTTAAATAATGATGCTGCCTTTGCTTCCTCCACCACCACCACTGTCCTCTCTTAATGCTGCTTCCTCTTCTTTTACAGGTTCCACGAAACGTAGCCAGTGGCAGGGGGCTGTGACCAACAAATCCTGCAATGCACCACTCCATTAAGATCCTGCTGTACACTGATCCCCGTCTAGACAGGTCTCCCAAAAGCATCTTAGCATTGAGACCCAGTCCACTCAACACACAATGCATCTTTCAGTGAAAATACTGTGCGCAAACATTATCTGACAGTCCAAATTAAAGCCCTGTATTAGCACCGTGTCTGCAGAGGACGCAGGTCGGCTATAAGATGCTTTTGGGATGTCTGAACCAGGCCACACATGGTGAGCTACATGGAGGACTGTGTTGGCAGAGAAGCACCAGGACAATATTTCTGTTAGGAGTGCATCATCCTCTGCTGATAAACCAAAAACTGAGGCAAGGATCTCCTGCACTGGGCCATATGGAGGCAGCCTGCTGGAGCCATGTTTATTTCCTGGCCGGTGAACAGCTGAGCTCAGCTATCAAGTCTTGGCCATCTTTGTTCACACGACCTGCTGCAGTGAGAACACACCGGAGTTCATCTGAACAAGAAGGTGAAAGAGGAACTTTGTTGGTGTTTGATTTTACATAATTAGTATGTTGTGAAATGATGGTTCACGCTGTGTAGGTTAACTGCAGGAGTCTGGTGGCATGTTATTTTAAGAGTGTTCATGACAGTAATCAGCCAGCAGAGGGCAGTGCCACACATTAAACTTCACCGTCGCACAAGGCACCAAAACAGGATGTGAGCCCACTGAAATGTCTTCAACAAACAAATGTTATCAAACTTTTACGGCTGCACTCTCGTCAAATCAAATCAGGATTTGTTGGTCACTGATAGATATTGGAGAATTTGTGATGTCCAGTGTTCTTACATGTTTTGGCCATTTTACTTTTCATGATTTTAAACTAATTTTTATGAGTGAATTGTGCATAGAAATGAGTATGTCTGTTCTAATATTGTGTGAATATAAAAAGTACACAGGTGATATCCATGAAACCACATTAAATTATTTAAAAAACTATTCTGAAAAACTTTTACAGGCCTGGAAAACACATTTTTCTAAGATTTCTATAACTATACAAACTCTGTACATTATGTGAGGAGATGTTGTGATTTTACATTTTCTTGAAAACCTAATGTCATTGATGTACAAGTCATATCAACCAAATGCAAATTTTTAAAGGTTTACATTTTTGTATCACTGTCCACCAGATCCTGTACCCCTTTTTAATCAACATTTGCACTGTAAATAAAAATACAATCATTGTTTCAAAAACAATATGGCCAGTTTCATATTTTTGTACATAAGTGATCTTTTATTATTTTGTTGTCCATAAAAAGGTCAAGATTCAGTCCCATGAATTAATTTCATTACATCATATTCTCAGTTCAAAAAAGCAACATAAAATTACAAATCATAATACAAAGAATAGAATAGGTAAGTACAGTAACCATATAAACAGCCCACTAATATTGTATAGCCCCCCACCCCACCCACCCACCTACCAACCCACCTACCAACCAACCAAACACAGCCCTGCTCAAACTCTAGCACAAAACTCATAACAATACATCAGTTAGTATCAGCAATAAAAAAATTGAAAATAAACGTCCCGTTTTTTTTTTTTTTAAAAAAGCGCTTCAATGTTCCAATGCCATGAGTTCAGCTTTACCCTCACATAGAATACATAATAGAGATAACGTCCCACCCCGTCACTTGCTCTGCAAAATACAATAGACATGCATACAGTTTTCACTGTTCAACCCCCCCACCCCCATCAATACACATTCAGGGCCAGAGGATACAATATACGTCAACCATAGTGGTGCATCAATAAAACGGCAAGTGTCCTCCCCCCGTTTCTTGAACCCCAAGAATGAAAAGTGGATCCAGTGGTTTCCCTGATAACATGACCTGTCCAGGAGAAACTGAGGCGTACTTCTTCTTTCAGAGAGCGAGAGAGAGAGGTGAGAACTCTCTTAATTCTTCTGATGGCTCAGATCCCTGGTTCAAGATGGTAACAGATTTTCCATTATTTAAATATCAGCGACACGAAGCACAAGATGAGAATGGAAAAGGTTCCCTGTTCGTAGTGATGACCGGAAGCGAGTGGTATTCAGTAACGTTCCCACTGCTTACCAAGACCCACTTGTACTCCCAAAATGGAGCAATCAGATCAGTGCCAGTTCAGTACATGTTCCCTTGAAAAAACAAAAACAAAATTAAAAAAATACAAAACGCAGCTACTACTACCACTGAAACTGACGGGCCTCCTGTGCAGCAGACACCTTGTGTAGACCTGAAATGTGCCAGCCTTTGACCATAAACCCAGTCCTTGTACTTTTTCAGGTCTACACACAGGGCCGATTACTACTTATTCAAACGTGATGTTAGTATTCTTGATGCTGGACAGTCAATAATAATGAAGATACACAAACTTACATTTTATACCCTTATTACACTTTGGATGCTTTGTACAATAGTGCTGAACTTAAGACCTGCTTTTGTCATGCTCGATCTGATATATATAAATGTGTAAATATACTGCATACTACAGTACATGTGTATGTACATGTATTGTGTGTGTGTGTGTGTGTGTGTATGTGTGTGTGTGTGTGTGTGTGTGTGTGTGTGTGTGGGTGTGTGGTGGAACCTGCACCACACTGACAGTGAGAGGCTCAAGTATGGCTCGTGTCACACGTGAAGCGTGCTGCCACCAATAGGAGAGCTCCTGTACATTTTAGGGCCACAGAGGTTAAACAGAGCTAGTAGGCATGATGTCCCGGTCCTTGCACCCCATCCGAATCACAATGTTAGTCATAAACGCTGACACACACGATTCTGAGACATACAATCTATGGCCCTACACTAAGACGATCACACTCGGATTAATTACATCAAGACAAAAAAAGACGTGACAAAGTAATGTGCTGATGGTGAATAACAACAAGAGGATGACTAACCCGGGTGACGAGTGCTACCGGAACAAGACTTGGAAAACAAATTGTGCTGTAAGACTAGGTTAATCGATATCACAAGAGAGATTCTGATGAGGCGATTGTTCTGAATAAAACGGATGTAAACCTTCGTTAGCTTGGTGAACAGAGCAGCTGCTTTATCTCCTCGCACCTCTGACGCCTCCAAATCCAGCCAGAACATAAAGCTCCAAAAAGTTTACGTTTACCAGAAGAGACCAGAAATTATTCGCTGATCACCTCAGCAGCTGCCACTTCAGACTTACACAGGTATGGTTTGACATTTGGGAAACAAGCTTATTTGCTTTCTTACTAAAAGTTAAAGGGGAAGAATAACTTCACGTCTGTGCCAACTATGAAGCTGCAGCCAGCAGCTGGTTAGCTTAGCAGAGCATAAAGACTGTAAACAGGGGGAAAGAGCTAGCCTGGCTTTGGGGGAAAAAAGTAAGAAATCCACCTGCCAGCACCTCTTAAGTTTACAAATAGTTCACATTGTGTCACTTCTTACGTCTCTGGTATAGATCTTATCAAGCATGTTTTTCCAAAATGTCAAACTATTCCTTTAAATCTGGCTTATTCTTGCTGTTACTTAGCCTGCCCAACCTTTAAACATCAGTAACACATCAGTAAATGCTGAGGACTTTCTGTTTACAGCCCACCAACCTGATGTTACAAAGTAAACCTGACTTCTATAGCTGTTCTATTAACGTTAAAGAAACGTCCACGTAAAGCGAAGATATTCTCAGTGTGGCTCCGGAGGACCTGTTCCCATTTCAACTACACCGTCATTCTTCATAACAAATACGTAGCAGTAGATGAAAGGAAAACCAATATGGGGAAATCAAAATAATTCCTTGCAAGATGCTGCTGCAATTCTGTAGACAGTCAAAGGCTGCAGTTACAGCACAGCCAGGAAACGAAGTGGAAGCTGGCCATACTGTGATCTTATCAGATTTTTTTTTTTTTTTTAAATGAGGGAAAGTATGAGACACCCGACAGCCATACAAGCTATGACAGTACTCCAGATTAGTCCTTGTGTATCTACCTTAACTGACACCAAGGGAAAGGACATGGACCGCCAAACCACAAAATTAAAGTCGGTTAGTGTTAGCTGGACAACTTGGGAAATGCCCTGGCAGTCAGATGAATGTTCATTAACAGGTAAACAGGGAGTGGAGGAGGAGGAAGAGGGGGACACATGCTTGGCCAGGGTTTGTCCACTGGAGAGAGAACTGGTCAAGCTGTGGAGGTATTCTTCATACATACGCGCAAAAAAAAAAAAAAATCAATATTGATACGTCTCCACAAGCCTCCTCCACTTGCAGCTGTCCAAGTCATCAGGATGTCCTTCGTTTCTTTCAGCTTTCAGCCTTCGCACACACACACACACACACACACACACACACACACACACAAACAAACAAACAAACAAACAAACACGCACACTCATTATTCAGGTGTCACAGGTCCATGGAGATATGAATGTGCACTCAACAATCATGGCATACTTAAAAATGACATCTGTGTGCCTTTTTGGACAAAGCACGTTGTCGTTACTTCATAAATCACACAAGCGGCGCACTTCAAAGCTGCAAGTCATGACTTGTCACGACATGTTAAAAACCATATTTGTGACGCTGTTTAATCCCGGCTCTTGTTTTTAGTGTTTTTCGCCACACTCCACCAAACAGATGGGTGCAGCTAATGAAGTGTTAAAAACCGTTCTCACCTTTAAAATGGGAAATTATTCGAACATATGTTGTGTTGACAAGTAACCTAAAAGGTGTGCTGCTTCAAAGACACACAGATGTGACAAAAATCACACATCCATTTTAGATCGATTTCTCACCCATACTTTGCAAACATGCCGACCGTCCTTTCTCGCTCAGTCTCACACATGCAAACACACGGTCCCATTCATACAAACGCAGAGAGGCTGTTGTTCGATTTCTCAGGCGTGCTGTGCAGCCAGGTCCTGGTTGATGAAGCGCCGTAGCCTCTCCAGGTACTGACTGTAAAGCTCAATGTCGTTGTGACCGGCTCCCTCCACCCAGAGGGGCTCCACGGCCTTGGGACAGCGCTCAAACAGGGCGAGGCCATGAGAGAAGTCGATCACCTCGTCCTCTGTACCGTGGATGATGAGCACTGGAGACGGGATCTTTGACACTTTCTCTATGCTGAAATAAAGATGATGGAGGCCGTTAACGCACGAACCAGGCAATTTCAGAGAAAAACACATTTTTCCATCATTATTGATCAACAATGACAGATAATGATAAGGTCTCAGTGAATATGTTCGAGATACATTTAAGTGATAGCATACCTAAAATCTGTCTACTCCTGAATGCACTTTGCTAAAAAACATATACCAAGTTGGATTTTCCTAAATCATCACTTATGACCCACTTGAAATGTGTGGTGGTGTCTGTATCTGCAGATACCCTGCTTTCTGTCATGATTTTCATATTTTGCTGTGATTGGGACGTTTCTTGGCATCGACTTGCTGTTGCTAGAGGCATGTGCACTTCGAGCAGAGGAGGAAGGGCAAACTTTGAATGCTGCATTTACAAACAGCAACCGCCAAATCCTACTCTTTACACCTTTAATTAGAGGCAAAATATGGCATCACATTAGAGGCACACATCGGAAATGTGTCAGAAATCTCACTGAGAAATCATTTATAGATAAAATAACCAGATGAGAGGTTTTGTTTTTGTTTTCAAGGTACTTCATTATATATGCAGCATAAAATACAGAACCCAGGATGAGTGATTGTTGCCAAGGTAACAACCAATGAGGACCCAAAATAAAAAATAAAAACCATAAAATCTTGTAAATTCATTATTGCCATAATGCAGTCCTGCTAAATGATACGCAACATTGTCCACAGTAGTCTCATATAACCAGGGATATTTAAGAGGTAAATAAATTTATACAAATAGTAGGAAAAATGACAAAATTCTACAATCTCAAAATATATCATCATATTGCCAAATTTCATTAATTTATGAGAAATTTTGTCCAAAGAGGCTTAGAGTAAGTTTGGTTGACCTCCAAAAGAAGAAGAGTGAGATGAGCCACACTGCTCCCATGTTGAACTATAATGCTCCTTTCGACTATCAGAAGTTCAAGGGAAGCTTTCTCTTTACAAATATATTTTTTTATACCACAGATGTGGTGTGAGAAGTTTTATAGGACATTTTCGTAATTCTTTTTCCGCAGAGATTGTCACCATTCAAGTTTCATATGAATGCCTAAATTCATGAATTCAAGTATTTTTCAAGTACCTTTGAAGTTTATAAAAAAAGGTATTTTATACTAAAAAGATTTTAATTAAAGTGTCACTTACATATTTTAAAATCATAGGTTTGTGACAACACAGAAAACAGCTGAAAATAAAACTACAGTTCATGCTCTGTTGAGAAACTTACTTAGGGAAGGCATCAAAGCAGTATGTTTTCTTGGTGTCAGGGAAGGCCACTCTCATGCCAGAGGTGAGAGGAGAGTGGAGGACCACAGCAGCGCACTCAAACCGTGATGCCAAGTCTACTGTGGGCACCGTGCCGATGCTCTGTCCATACAGGATGATATTCTCAGGGCTGATGCCATACCTGAGATGAGACAACACACACACGCAGAAACATTTCAGTACAGAATATGAAAATAAGAGTCTTTTATTCTGCAAATATGAAAAATGCAAAAGAGCTGATGTGCAGTGTCAAAGTGTGAATATTTCTATATGCAGATTAACATGCTACAGGAAGTCTTTCAGACAAACACGTGCAAGAACAACTACCCCTGTGTTTCATTTTAATAGCAGACTAAGTATATCATAAGCAAAGAGTATGATGGCTCACTTGCACAGGACAGGACAAAGCCATATTTACACAAATGCAACATATTGTCCTACCTGTTCAAATACTATACTACCCAAATCAGGGACTGTTGAAGTAAATTAAGATTTTTTTTAATTACAGAAATGTTTGCTGTCTTAAGTCTTACATTTTCAGTGGCCTCAAAGTTCCTCTGTGCTGCCACCTGGGAGTGGGAAGTTTCTGCTAACATTAGGCTCATTAACCATGCTGGCAGCAGATAAACAAGGGGAATATTTTTCTGAATTTTAGATGTTGCTGTTTCATGCAGAGCACAGCAAGTGACAGCCAATCATCAGCCTGTTTGATAAAGTGCCATTGTTTAGCTTTGATTTGACTGGCTGATGGTCAGAGAGAGGGTGGTGCAGTCAGCAGGGATAATGGTTGTATATAAGTGAGCCAACCAAATGTTATTTTCACAAAAAAAAAAAGTTACTGGCAGGTGATGTGAGTGACTCTTTCTGGTTTGTCTACCAAAGATACTTTAACTGGCATTTGGTGCTTGTTGGCTGCTCATTTCGGACCCTGTGTGAATGGGAACAGACAGTTTCTGCATGCTTACCGGGAGCGCAGGGCATGCCAGGCAGCATCAATGTCAGCGTAAAGATTCTTCTCAGAGGGCTTGCCAGTGCTAACACCGTAGCCCGAGTAATCATAGGAAAAGATGTTGCAGTTGATGCGTGTTCCTAAGCCGATGTAGAAGCTGCTCATCTGGCCCAGGTCTACTGCATTGCCATGGGAAAACAAGACTGTAAACCTGAGAGACAAAAGGAGGGAGGAAGTTAGGTGTTAAACTGACGGTAAGCAGGGACCCTGCTGAACACAGAAGCGCAGAGTTGATGAAAAGACATGGGATATATGGGTTTGACTATAAACAATATATTTGTATTTGATTCCAACAAGATGGGCAAACTTAGCTATTTACAGCAAAACACTGAGGTATAAGGTTGTGATCTGTGTGCAGGCAGGTGGAGTCTCAAGGTGTTCAGGGCGTTGTGTGTGTCTCACCTGGCATTGGGGGCACAGCGAATGTACATGCATCCCACCCTGTTCCCTCGACTGGATCTGGTCAGGAATACATCCGTCACATCTAGCTCTCTCTGAGAATACTGGAACTCTGCTCTCTCTGTGAGATGAAGCTTCCACCTGCCCTCACTGCCACTGCCGCCGCCGCCGACACCACCTCCAGCTACTCCTCCTCCGCCGCCGCCGCCGCCTCCTCCTCCTCCACCACCTCCGCCACTGCCTCCGCCTCCTCTGTCACCTCCACTACTAGTTCCCAGCCGGGACCGCAGTCCAGGGGCTCCGAGAGAAGGCACAGCAGCCCCGGAACTGGATCCAGAAGCACCTCCAGCTCCAGAACCTGGATCTGGGTCAGGGAGAAGGGCGTAGGTGGGCTCTGGAGGGAGGAAAGCCAGTTTGGCTGCAATGCGGCTGGGGCAAGGGGGGCAGCAGAACAGGCAGCATAGCTCTCGTATGGACAGACCGTTCATCTTCTGGTAGAAAAACAAACATGGTACACAGGGTAATTAGATGACAGAATAAGAAAAGCCTTTCATGTCTGAGTCACAGCAGGGTTTTCCCTCCATGTTTTATAGCAGAGCCACCCCACCTTCCCTGAACTAAAGATGGTTTTCCAGTCGTCAGAAGGAAATCTTAGGTTTTAATTAAATATAGTTAGCCTTATTGTGTTTCAAAGAAAATAAGCGGTGGCACTTCATCACACAGAAAAGGCAAAATATTTAACTAACCAGACAATTGTTTACGTCATCATCTGGTAAGTACATTGATGCTGCAGGGTCTGCAGGTTCAGCAGGTGATTCACTGTTCTAGCAGATCCTACGTTTGCTTCACAGATGTTAATCAGTGGGGAATGTTAATAAGTCAGGGGGGAACAAATGTGAGGAAAAGCAGAGATGAAAAGGCCTAACCACCTCCACTAACTAATTTCTCCTACACAGATGTCCTGTGAGGAACATACCTGGATTCAGAAATCCCTGGGTCTTGAAATGAAGTGGCACACACAATGGTGCCAAGGTTTTCTGGTCTAGTCACTGAGCCAGCTGGATCTTGATTGAAAATTAAAAGAAATGAAAGCATATTTTAATGACAACACTTTAAAATGCCTCAACATCATGACACACCATGGCAACAGTCACACAGGCATAACCATATGGCTGCCCTTATCTTTTAATGAGTCTCTTTGTGGAGCTTTAATATGAGAGACTATATACTAAGACATATAGTAAAATCTATAAAGTAATACAGCTGCTGGAGCCTTACTAAATTACACAGACACAAACCAAAGAGTAACCAGGCAACACAGCTGTGAGGACGAGATGAGTCTGATTCACAGATGAAAGACAGTCCGGGTTAATAACAAGGGTTAACCCGTCTGCTGTTATTGTCATCGTTTTACAGCTCCTGCAACCAGCCAGCGTTTGTCAGAGCAAAAGTTACATGCATATGTCTTTCCCCTGAATTATCTATGAGGCTGGGGTTAACATGATTCAGATGTCCCTGAGGTGATCGTGGACATTGATGACTAATTACTACACCCCCTCACCACACACACACACACACACACACACACACACACACACACACACACACACAAACAGGGAGCGACTGACATGCTAATGGTGGCTACATGGTTAATATTCACCTCTGGCGTTAGCCAGAGATGTGGGCACACAACGAGAGCGGAAAATTCACATAGAACCGCACAGCTGGAGAGGCAAATAAGCGACACACTGCCGTTGTTATTCGTCGCCCCCAGCTGAGCAGGTTTATATCGGCAAGCAGTCAAAATAACATCACTTATCGTTAGCCTCGGAGCTAACAGCGGCGGCGGCTAGTTCGTTAGCCTCAGAGCTAGCTACTTACCGATTCACAGTCTGTTGGCAGGCAGGCTGGTGTGCGCCTATATGTACAGAGAAGCAGCACACGACTCCGAAAATCCTGCTCGTGTCTTGACATGGATGGTTTTACTCAAGCGTGCTGACAGATGTCGGTGGCTAGCTAGCTCACATTCATGGCAACCTGATTTTTTTTTCTACTACTGTCCGATTAAACCCGGAAGTGACGTAAGGGCCTATCCATTTTCAAAACTTTATCACAATGGGCCTTCAAATCTTTTGATCCTTATGACATTTATATCGCTCATACTTACATGGTTAATAGAGAAAGATTCCTCAGGGTTGTTTCTTAATTAATCTTAATTAATTAAGACCATTTAAAGGGCACAACATCTCACAGTTTTGTTTAAAGCTTAATATGATTAATAGTTACTGTTGTTATACTGGCTTTTCTCAAGTTTTTACTGTATAAATTCATTTGATAGGTTTCTGACTATATATATATATATGTATGTGTGTGTGTGTGTGTCTTTATATATATATATATATATATATATATATATATATATATATATATATATATATACCATTAAGCTATAGGCTACTTTTGACTTGTGTGCTTGCTTTTCCCATATTTCACTATGTTTATATGTTTTGCATCAACATACCAAAGTCAAATTCCTTCTATGTGCAAACCTACTCGACAACAAATTTGATTCTTATTCTGATTCTTCTTCAGCTTTTAACAAATCCCAAAACAACAAAAGAACAACAAAAAAGGGTTGAATTCAACTTGGAAAGCTGAGAAATACATCATGTAACTAAAATAAAAGGTGTTTATGTTTTATTTTCACTTTAGTCTAAATGTTTAAAAGCTTGTCCAGAAACAGTGGAGGAGCAACTATTCAGGTCCTATACTCAAGTAAAAATATCAGTGTAAAGGTTCCTCATTGAAAAACTTACTTGTATTATCATCAAAATGTACTTCTGTCAAAAGTAAAGATCCTCATAATGCAACAGAATGGCATAATTTTACATGTTCTGTGTTTTATTGTTGTTGTATTGTTGTATATATATATATATATATATGTTATATGTTATATATACATAGAAAATGTATGTAATGTAATAAACATAGAAAAACATTAACTGTTACAGTAGGCCCAGTGAGAGTCCGTTTTAATTACCTTAGATAATGCAGGACACTTTCTGCAACAGCAGTCCATAAAATGCGTCATATTTAGGAAACAGTTTGTAATTTGAATCCAGAATCTCATGTGCCTATAACTGTGAAAAAAACGTAGTGGATTAAGAAGAATCCTTTATTTATCCCACATTTTTCACTCTGTTTTTTTTGTTAACACGCATTTTTACATATACATAGGGAATACACACACACATGCACATGCAAGCTGGCGGACAGATGCCAGAGTGAGGGGGCTGCACCGTAAGCGCGCCCCGGGCAAGTTTTGGGGTTCGGTGCCTTGCTTCAAGGGCACCTCGGCAGTGCTCAGGAGGTGAACTGGCACCTCTCCAGCTACCAGTCCACCTCCATGTAGACTGGTCTGTGGGGACTTGAACCGGCGACCCTCTGGTTCCCAAGCCAGGTCCACACAGACTGGGCTACAGCCGCCCCAAAGAAAAAAAAAAAAACAAATTAAAAGGACAATATTTCCCCCTAAGATGTAGGGATGGAAGAGTAGAAGTGTAAACTAAGTAGCACAAAAAGAAAAAAATGCTAAAGTATGATGCCTCAAAATAATACTTAAGTGCTTGATGATGCTTGAATTATTTGGCTACAGTCATGTAATAAATAGCAAATCTGTATTTGTATTTTTTGCATACAATTTATTTTAAATGCGCTGGTGATACAGTATTTTTTAGTAATAGTCCAAACCTCTTTCTATTCAATATTTGATTGTTTTCCTAAAGGGCGTCTGTGTATTTCTTTAGCTTTAAAACATATATTGATATCCTGTTTAAAGTAATAAAGTACGCTCTCTCGGGTATACTGTGTTAGTGGTAAAGTCTGATTCATTTCTACTCATCTATTTGTAGACTTTTTTTTTCTTTTACAAAAATGTGCCTCTAAATGTGTTACTCCCTTATGCTTCTGCTTCGGCTTTACGTTTTAGACGCTTTAACTTATAACTTTCCTGAGCATCATCAAACACTTCTTCCAATAATGCTTTGAAACAGAATGTGTGTGTGAGAGAGAGAGAGAGAGAGAGAGAGAGAGAGACAGGGAGAGAGAGAGAGAGCTCCTCCATTCATCATTGATCCACTGCAGGACTGTGTTTCAGGGGCTGTGAATTATGGGCCCCTGCTGTCACTGTGACTGCTCTGCGTTGGACATTTCACCTCGCCACAGTAAATTTAAAACGGGGATTACGTTTTGCTGACTACTGATTTCAAAGCCGTAGCTTGACCAAGTGCAGAGAGCTGGCCGGTCCCCCCTCCCTTTGAAAGAAGACTTAATAGCCTCCAGTCCGCAATTGCAGGATTTGGGATTTTTGCAGTGGTCTGAACAAGGCTGCCGGGGGGAGAGAAACCGTAACCTGGATCACAGAAAAGCCTCTTTAGGTTGCCGTTTGCACACCTAGACTACGGACTATTCCTCTCAAGGGGAAAGGGGGGAAACAAAAAACAGACAAAAAAAACCACCGTTTTGTAGTTGACTGGGCGTTTTGGACGCGCTCGGTAAAACGGTGATGCTACGGCGACGCGCAGGAACCGTAGAGGGAAGAGACAGGTGAGCTGCGGCTGTTATTTCACAGAGGCTTTGGATACCGAGAGAGAGAGCGAGCGAGCGAGAGAGAGAGAGAGAAATATAAAGAGAGAGAGAGAGAGAGAGCCGTGGTATCCATCACCCTTTTCTCCACAGAGAGGAAGAAGAGCGACCGGAGAGGGCGAGCTGGAGACTGGCACCTGCCTCCGCCTCCCCACCTGGCCATCTGGTGCGGTGAGTGTGCCAAATGGTGGGATCGGGAGATGGATATGTGTGAGGGGGGGGGTTACATAGGGGCTGTTTGGGTGGGTGTGGGGTGAAAGGGATGGACAGGTATGATACGGCTTGTGCGCAATTGTATTACTGCCACCAAACGCGATGCTGCATTCTCACTCCTCCGGGTCGGCCCGTGGATGTGTGTGTTTGGCACCGCCTGGACCTCTGTGGACACGAACCGCTCTTTGTGTCTGCTGCAAGTTTGCTGCTTTACTGGCATGCCGTTGTGTCACGTCTTTGTTGCATATGGCTGTGCTCTTTCACGTGTTGCATAGGACCTTATTGCTGTGCTTTCACGTAGTGATGTCTCAGCAAAAAAGAAAAAGAGAGAGAGAGACCACAGTACTTGCACATTGTAACAACGCGGCATCGCAAGGACGAGCACAAAGCCTGATTGAAATTCTTATTTAGATCACGACCCGGATCACAGATCGTTATCTAAATGAGGCTCACTGCTTTGAAATAGTGTTTTATTTTAACAGCCCCCCCTTGCGTGGATTCTTGATGCTTTATTAATGTTTGTTTAAGGTCTCCTGTTGGAGTAAAGGTCACGTGTGATGATTTGAAAGCCCATAAAGTCAGATAATGTCATCACTCACTCACAGTGGAGAAACAGGAGTGGCCCCATAGATGCCCTCAGCGCACTGTGTGTCTGGTATTTATAAGGTCTGGTATTATAAGATAGTTATCAGTTATTTGGGCATACATGTCCAATATTCTCTCTGTCTCTTACCTTAGACAGCTGGTGTCAACACAGATCCAGAGACGACTGACAAAAACTGGAGTACTCAGCTGTAAAATACATTCTTTGTCCAAAATGTGTCTTGCGCATTCACAATAACTTGTCACCAGATTGGCCATAACAACACTGCACACTCACAACCTCCATGGCCCAAGTTAAATGCTAACTCACTGCCGTCCCAGCTCTTACTGAACTGATTTAGCACTTAAATGTAATTTATTGTTTACAACTTCATCCTTCACACTAAAAGCTATCGAGTCTCACAGAAGGACATAACAGCTCCCAGCTGCCGCTGTTTACGTTCATGTTTCTATGCGGGTTGAAGGAAAAAAAAAAAGAAGAGGTGGTTGGAGACACACAAAAAAGAAAATAGATGGAGAAGGAGAGGGAGGGAGAGACAGAAACACAGACAGAGAGATTGGAGATACAAAGGACCGTGGCAGATAGCAATCTGGCATATAGGCTACAGGGGGAGAGGATGTAGGAGACAGAAAAAGAAATGATGGAGCAGAGAGCTCAGAGTGAAGGAGCGTTGAGGGAGAGGGGCTGCAGACAGCAGTCTGAGCGGGTGTGAATGGTCTCCCTGTTATCCCTGCTGCCCACACAGACAGCCACACAGCAGCCGTGTGAGCAGGTGCTAACCCCAACACACAGCAAGTGCAGGGAACAACAGGTGCAGCCACTGTTTCCTTCAGCCTCCCCTTGGAAGGCAGTCCAAAGCCCCCGCCCATCCCAACCATATAGCAGTCCCAAAGCCCCCTTAACACCAAAACACCCACAGCCCATACTGAAGGGAACCAAATGGATACTTCAATCTACATTTAGGAAAGTAGCGTGCAAAGGCCAGGCTCAAGTAATTCAATTATAGAATTAATTATGCCGCAAACAAAGTTGGAACCACTTGAAGCAATAAGGCAGAGCAGGCTGCAGGTAAAAAGCAATCTAGGAAAGCCTCAGGGTGAGACAACTGCCCATAGGGACATTTAATGAGCTCTATTGATCACATAGGACCCTATTCAATCACACATGCTAAGCCGCAAACAGGGCATCTCAAGCACGGAAAAAAAAATTAGATTGGATTGCAGCATAATACAGCCAACCCACAAAGAGAGTAAATCAACAGGAGATGAGAGCGTTGGGGTTGCTAAGGAGCACGTTTCTAGAAATGTGTAGGATAACGTCTGAGATGGTGCGTGTGTGTCTCTTTGTGCGTGTTAAGAAGAGTGAGAAGAAACAGACAGAAGATGTTGGAAAGAGAGAGATGTTACCTAACAGCGTCTCTGTTTCCATCGCCAAGAGACTACGTCAAGCAATCAGCGACAAATTGCCTCTCTTTGCTTCTGGTACACAGAGAGGAACATTGACTGACTCAAACACTGCTGGTTTTAACACCGTGGGGCTCTAAGCTGCCACTGAACCTTCACTTTTCTATTTCTACTTCACACCAGACAATGGGATTGATTTGCTTCCTCTTGAGCCGGCTGGGACAGTTTTTAAAGCTGCCAAAAGATTTTTCTGGAATAACTTTGTGTTTTTCTTTGAATTCTTGTCACTCGCTTTAACCTATACTCACTGTAGATTTCCCTGTTTTCGCACCGTCTGGAGATACCTCCCACACACTGCTCTGCTTATATGCGAAGGACTGTTAATGTACGCTCTTATAGTGTTTAGATGAACTTTAAATAACTTTCAAAACTTGCTGTATCAACTCCCATCTGCCCTACAGTAACCACCCCTCTCTGCGTCGGAGAGTAGACAGGATTATTCTCTAATCTAATCAGAAAATAAAGCAAAGTTGTGATTAGTGTCGAGGGATTTGAAGGAATGCTTATTTTTCCTCAAAAGCAGCCCGCTACAGTATATTTTGAAGGGCCAGTTTCACACAGAGTGCAGTGTTTATCCACTGGGAGGGTTTTGGTACAAAATCAACACTTGAAAAGGGTGTTGAAGTCTGCAGACCTTGGGGCAATGAGATCAGACGGACCTGGCTGGGCAGGCATCAGCTGGGTGACCTATTCCAGCGGGGTCCTCGGACTGCGGACCTCAGGGAGTCATTGTGCAGGATTAAGGGGGCCAGAGGGTCAGGAGTCACGCAGGAATTCTTTCTTTCCCTGTCAGAGACTGGCTTTCATCCTGTGACAGGTATATTCAGAATGAACATTGCGCATGCAAAACGTTCTCCGCGTGGACGTGAAAGGCTTTCAGGAGCCTAACTGGGCTTTCGGGACAATTCCTTCCAGATGTTTGAAAAAGAAAAGAACGAGATAATAGGCACCGCACATGCTGAGGAGCTTTACCTATGGCAGACTCTGCTGTGAATTGTCCACAGTGCCATAAACTGTATGCCGTGAGATAAACGATGTTCAGGTGGCTGAGGTGCCTGCACCATGTGGATCGAGTTGCTGAGTTGCCACATACACCGCGTGATAATGCCTTGCAGTTGTTTAAATGTGAAAATCCCTTATATACTTTACAGCGGCCATGCATCTTCAGTTTTATGACTCCCTGTCGTCACTGATTCCTCCCCTGAGGTGCAGCCTCCTTTTTATGCATCCCTGTGCACACTGTGTGGTCTCAGAACATGCAGTAACATCCTAGCATGTTATGATCATTGTGCAACATATCTTTCTGTCCACTGTATCACCTTTGCAACACCTGCAACACTCCTTCAAGGGTCAGGCAGTCAATAATACGTAGTCTGTGAAGGCGTGACTGTTTACCGTACACAAGTGCATATTTTATGTGTGGATTTGTCGTAGTGTCGTAGTAGTCATAAGAAGTGTGAGTTAGTTTGTCTCTCAAATGAATCTCTTTTAATGCAGCTGGTCCTCCCATTTAACTGCCTGGCAATTTGGTTTGCGAGTGATATCGCAGCTGTTTCAACTTAGAACGAAAAAAAGGTAGTCTAATCTCTTACCTTCTGTGATCTCATTTACCAGCAAAAAAAAAGAGAAAGCCGTAGCAAAATTGCAAAGTGAGAAAATGACCATCCACTCCACGCTTCCACTGAGGCTCTCACACACATCGACGCAGGCAGACACAAACAAAATAAGCAAATAACAAAGTAACCTTTTCTCAAATGCCACCACTGAGGCACTTGACTTTATACTTCTCTGCATAAAATGAATGGAGGTATATGTATTTCTTGGTCTTGGTCTATCTTCTCATATTTTGCTGCTTTTGTTGTCCAACAAATTCAGCGAAGACCTAAGCCAACGGCAGGCTTTAGTTATGGCAGCTTAGCCACAGGGATTTGGAGGACTTTTTTATTGGGAGATAAAGGCGCATCCGAGTCCTTTGTCTCCCAGCTACTCAAGATGGTTCTGTAGCCTGATGACGCTTTGTTGTAGCTAATCTTTCCCCTTCCTTCCTCCTGTCCTCTCTCACACACATCCCTGTTTTGCAACAAACACAACTTTTCTCTTTTAATTATGGCTTTTCATCTGGGGCCCAGTCACAACTGAGAGGAGAGGAGCAGAAACACAATTATATCTGTGAGGGGAGAGCGAGAGAAAGCTCTCAGGGGAGGCGTTGTCTCTCTACGTACGGGTGTGTACGCTGCAGGTGTGTGTCGGTGCATGCACGCATCATGTGCCAGTGTGCACATGTCAATCCACAAGCAGGTTCTTTGGCATTTTGGTATCTGTTTGTGTGTGGACCACCTATTGTGAGCTATGATCCTCTTAGCAGGCCTCTGCCAAAAGAGCTATATTTACCCTTAGTGGTGATCACAGCGCACAAAGAACATGATGAGAATATGAGCTACCTTTCAGCCTGCGCCTCCCTCCACGACAGTATAAGAGAAGCCATAGTAACAGCTTATGAGATATATGGTAATGGCTGCCACGTTGAGACATTAGCGCAGTCTATTTAGCATAGATTTTCTTGAAGTGGAAAATGAAAATCAGGGAGATGTTGGGCTGTGGTCAGCAAGCAAACAAATCAAAACACAATAAAAAAAAACGTTTTTGGCTGATATCACAAATTATGTCTATGAAAAGAACACCAATTTCCAGGAAATAATATGATTTTTCTTTGTATTGTATATTAGAAAATCAAGGTTAGCTTAAGACACGCTTTAGCAGAAGGAAAAACACTCCCTAGAGACAAATGTCCTGAACTACCTTGTGTAGTACAAAGTGTACCACTAAACCATGCAACAAAACAGAATAATAACAGTACAAAAACAGGTCAGATTCATAGATGAACACCATTGTGTAACTAGACTGCATCTTCATTGCCATCGTACGCACTGGAGTGTGCGTGTGTGGGACTCTGTGCTCGTAGCGTGTGTCTGAGTGCGTGCACCGCATACTCATGTGCTCGCCTCCAGCTCAAGGCTGTGCAGTGAATGTATATGTGCTTACTGCAGTCAAACTCTGGTTAGCAACGTTTGCCCTTGCTGCAGCCTCGCACAGCACCGAAATGTGTGTATGCGGGTGTGTTGCTTCCATGTGCATTTCTGTGCATTTTCAGTCTCAGTGTAGCACCAGAAGTACGTACAGTACCTGCTTTGTTGCCCAAATTTTGTCCAGATTTGCGAGGGTTTGGATTGCTTTGCACCTGCTTTTGTAGACTTTGTGTTTCTCCTACTGTATGTACTTGTCCATTATCCATAAGCTGATAACTCACTGCATCTATAGGCTACTGTGTGTGTGTCACTAGCAGCAATTTGGCTTTAGGCAGAAGGCCTGATTGGGGAAGAAGTCTGAGGGGAGATGGAGCTCTTTCTGGCTAGACTCCAGTTCTGTCCATCCTATTTTAATTACCTATGGCACTCACCCAGGGGAATATCTCCCTTCCTCTCTGCCTCTGTATCTTCTCTCCTCTCTTCCTTCATCTCTCTTCTCCTTCTCTGCTACTATCTTCTCTTTTCAGCTCCCTCTTTCTTCCCTTCACTCTCACTATCTCTCTCTTCTTTCTGTCTTATGTCCTCTCTCGTACATGCACACATAACCTAACAGGCAGCGCACAGCTGCATCAAAGGCCTATGCAGAGGTAACCTTTGCATTAGCATATAAATGACCCTGTAGATTGAATAGTATTTTAGGATATTTAACAGCAAAGACAGATTCCCTTAACTCTGATTAGACCTGTTCTGAGGAGACAGGCAGCCACTTGAGGGAATATCGCCTCCACCTCGATAAGATAAAGACTTGACACAGTGATTCCACTGCTGAAGAGAGCATGATTGTGTGTGTGTGTGTGTGTGTGTTTGCATGAGTGTGTATGTGCAACAACGCATTTACTCTACTCTGAACAGGTCTGTCTATCTGAATACATATATGTGTGTGTTCATTTCTTTCCACTCTGATCTGTTTGCTTTGGCACTTTGTGTGGTTCTTCCAGTATTGCCACCCATTTCTGATACCACCAATAATTATGCCCACAGCAACCATTTTGAACAGGCAAAATGTCCCAGTTGGCTTTACTGCCACAAATGTAATTCATAAAATCACACTTACCTCTACAGCAGCGTGTATACAACATTTACCAACCAAGCTAAAAAAAAAAAAGGTTGTGAAATTAACAGAACAGTTAGACATTTTAGGAAATATGCTCATTTATCTTATGGTCTAGAGTCATACAAGAAGATTGATACCACACTCGCATCTGTACATTAATATGAAGCGACAGCTAGTTAGCTTAGCTTAGGTTAGCTTGCTCCAAGGCCTGGCTCAGTAAAAATGTAAAAAAAAAATTTAAAAAAAGTACCTCTAAAGCTAACTGATTAACACATTAGATCTTGTTTGTTTAATCTCTACAAAAGCCAAAGTGTAAAAACATAAATTCTCAGTTTCACAGGGCAGGGGATACTGTGGTGGGGAGCAGTTGCCAAGCAACTCATGGAAACTCCAGGAAGTCACTGCTGTGAATAATTCGGCAAATAACCAAAGTAAAATAGCAAATTGTAATTTTCACACTATTTTTATCTTCAGCATGAGGCTATCTGTTTTTCCCCGTGTCTTCTCTTTGTGCTAAACTAAGCTAACTGCTTGCTGGCTGTAGCTTTGTACGATATTAGAGAGGAAATTGTATTTCAATTTTTCAGCTGCCTGTCTTTGTGGTGAATGAAGAAGAAAATAATAAACTTGAAAAAAGAGATGAAAATGAAAATCAAAGCAACAAGCAACAACATGCTCCATCCATGTTTATTCTATATTTTTAGTGTGTTATCTGTGAACTGTGTGAAAATATCAGTTTTATTTCCAGATATTTTTTGTGACATGCAGCCAGGTATATAAAAGCCTATAGCTGGAACACAGTCTGTTTCTTGTTTTTTTGTTTTTTTTGCCATGGCAGAGTTTAACAAACTGATTTGAAATAGCTTTTGTGGCTTCCACATCGATCCGATCCTTTAATCCATTTGTTAGATAATGCACCTCCTGGTGTAGTTGATGGACGAGCTATGAGAGATTTATTTTGGGGGATCACAGAATGTTTGTCTGAACTTACCGCTTATATTCATTTGTCACCTGGAGTCAGCGCTGTAAGTAAGAAAAACATTATGTAACCTCTCGTGGTTACATTTTGATCACACCCTTTCCGTTTTCAGTGGAACTATGCTTTAAGTCTATTAATAAGGGTATAGTACTTGTAGGGTGGAGTACTGAAGTGTGAAGGTGACCCACTTCTCCCAGTTTAGCCCTGTGTCTGCGTTTCTACCCTCAGGCCGTCTTACTTTATTCCAGGCTTTAACCTGCATACTGTCCTCAAGGAGCAAGTGTGTTACAAATGAGAAGAGGGTGTAAAAGATTATGTTTCAGCAAAGTCTTTCGTGTTGATATACCATATCTTTTTTTTTTTTTTTTTTTACAGTTTACAACTTTTTGAAGCCATCTTTTTTATGGTAACTTACCATAATAATCCTGCAGAGGAAGTCTCAGAGCTTCTATTTACAAAAGGCAGTTGTCTTCATATACACTAACCTCGTTTTTAGTAAGTTGTTTTTTTTTAACGAGTCTGAATGGTTTTACATAAACACGGAACAATGATCACCCAGCTTGCTCATTCATGCTGACAGATTCAGCTGAAATATTACATCTCTGAATGGGAAACCCCAGTGTGAAAAGGCTTTGCAGGAAGCATCTTTTCTGTATGAATGTGTAGTAAATGCGTTGTTGTGTTTTCAGTGAATATTTTATATTGTAGACCTATTGATTTCAGATGAGCTATACTGTCTTGCCAGTGTGTGGATAATGTGGAGACAAAATGCTTGCAGCTCCCCATCCCCCTCCTTGCTGAGAGAGGGGGACCCCCACCTCCCCATATCTGTGTCCATGTATGTGTTCATGCACATATTATAAATGTCCATGGATTTGAGGTTCATGCTTAAGTGTATGCATCAGTGTATGCGTAATATGTGTATGTGCACTCACACATGTGTGCACGTACATGTGTTACAGGGCGAACCCACCCTCCTCGCTTTTACATCTACTGCAATAGAACATCTCTGCCTTGCTTTGCTATTGGTTGCTACGGTAACAAAGGCACAAGAGTGGAGTGGCTGCAGCAGCTAAAGAGAGGGCGAGAGACAGAGGAAAAAACAGAGAGAGAGAGAGAGAGAGATTTTTTTGCCTCTAGACCTAATCACAACAACAGATTTAATGCAACGCATCAGAAAACACGGCTCAGATACAGTGACGCGAAATGTCAACGCCACGGAAAGATGTGTTTGGATTTCACCCGCCCAGTTTCTGTCCCACACATGCATACGCACGCATATTAAAAGATTAATTAATGGCTGTGCTGTAGTTGGGTGCAGCACAGGTCATGGCTCAAGCATCTCGACAGCAGCGCTTGCAGCATTAGAGACGATCGGTTTGGTTTGCTGTGTGTTTGTGCCTTCAGTTGGACTGCTCGGGCTGCTTTGTATTTATGTCTCAGAATTTCCTCGTGGTCAGTAAATGCTCCTCAGTGTGGAGAGGGATGGTGCTCTTTATTCGGTCTCTGTTTAGCAGGATGAGAGTGTAGTGATCTTCCTCAGCAGGTTTAATAGTTGAGATGTGCAAACATGAGCATACACTGAAGGCCACTGGTGTGTTTTAGGATGAGATCATAGGTAAATATTAGATAGATAGTCATGAAATAGATATCCCTCACATGGCTTGTTGACATACTAGGGGGTTGTATAGAAATTCCCAGAATGCTGGTTACCTCCTGTCACTCTGAGGCAGGCGAACAAGACTTTATGAAATGGAGCTAGGTCCCAGCTGATGAGGCCCAAACATATGGACGGACTGATAAGAGGTGAAAGCAGGTGATTACGCTTCTTCAGATGACCTGCTGATTGGTTAATGATGTGAGTGTTAGCAGGTGATCTGCTAATGGGTTGCCTGATTAGGGTAGATTGCACTGTGTGGCTGTCTCTGTCATTACACGTATCCCATGATAACCGTGTCAGTGTCACACCATTTAATCCTTTCACGCCAACATGATCTGACACAAATAGCATAACAGCCTTTCTTCTCTCCACTCGCTCGTCTCTCTTCCCTTGATTTCCTGATACTCATTCTGTCACCGGCAGTCTGTTTTTTTTTATAGTTTGATGAGCTGGAAGTCTGAGCGAGGCGGTATCCTTCCTCTTTTTTTTTTTCTTTGTCTTCTATTCAAACCAGCTCTGTCTTTCATCCCTCATTTCTCTCTTCTGTCTTTCGGCTCAGCAGGGAAAACTCAGAACCCTTGATAAGCAAACGTCAAAGCGATGCCCCAAACGTCTTTTTTATAGCCCAGAGCATTAAAAATACAGCGTCTGTCATGGTGCTGGACAGCAGCAGAGCTTGAATATGTTGGCTTTGGCCCAGATCTGATGGTTTATCTTTATCTGGATCAATAACCTTAATCAATGCACACTCTAATGAGGAGGCTACATCAATAATTGGCCATAGGGTTTTGGTATGTAGCATGTGGAAGCTGTTTGTTTGTGAGAGAGGAAGGAAAGGGGGATGCCCACCTTCCAACCAAAGGCTTTTTTTTCTCTTTACTTTCAGGTGTGTGTATGTCATTATGTCTGGAGAAGCCAGATATTGATATTTTCAGAATTAGTTTGAATTCTCCTGTCAATTTAATAAGAATTTTGAATTGTGCAAACATTTTGAATGCAATTAATTAGAAATTGATTTTTGAATTATTATTTATTATTATTATTTTTATTGTCATACGTTGTACTTTTGGATCTATGATTGCCATACCGCCTGGGAGGATGTAAAGAGGAAGTGGATTGAGTGAGACACATTTTAGGCTACAACTCCCACATTTCATATTTCTTTACATTTTAGCAAATTGGCACTAAAAAGTATGCCAATGGGCCATTAAAGGTATGCCAAATTAGCTGTTAGCAGTTCCTGTCTGTAATGCACCTAATGCAACTATCACTGGCTTGCTTTGAAACTTAAAAATGGACAGTTTGTACCGCTTCCATCTGGAAAACAGTACAGAAACATAAAGACAACAACAACTAGCAGACTGAAAAACAGCTTTTTCCCCAGAGCTGTGTACAATGCATTTCCCCCTATTGACTGCACTTGAACAACAGCCACACCCCCCTACTGTGCACATTGCGGCTACAACTTTGGACTTTAGTTAGTGTGTACATTACTATATTACTATATTTACATTTAAAGCTGGAAGTCACCTATACCAATTTTGTCATGTGAAAACATGATGACAATAAATGATTCTTGATTCTTGATTCTTAAAAATGTGCTGATTTTCATTTATATCCTGAGTTCCTGAGGAGCGCCTGAGGAGCATTTGTCCGTAATTTCTAATTCCTATATCAGGTCTGTGTGTTCACATTTAACCATTTTTAATGCAAACTGCATCACTCGGTGTCAAGGGGTTAATGTGACAGAGCTGGTCCATGACCACATGATGCCTAATCTCACTGGAACATGCGTTTCATTTAATTCCACCCATTCATCCTTTCAGTTCACGCAAGACAAGAGAATTTCATTTAAGGCATCACATTTGGATCCCTGTCATGAAATGGCCGTAATGAAATGAGGCTGACCCTAAACCTGGCTCAATCAGTTCTAGTTCAGGGAATCCCAATAGAGAGTCGAAACAAACCTTTAAACCCCCCCCCCTCCAGGGCTCCTCCAATGTTTCTGATGAGGAGACGGTTTAGAGTTGTCAAAGCTGCAATCTCCGGGCTAGAATTTCATTTGAAGTGGCCCCCAGTGTGTAGTATACAGCCCACTATTGTCTTCAAATGCCTTGTCACTCAAACGCATGCACAAGCTCAAGTGTTGGCAACACAGGTGAATGTGTACCACTATGTCCGTGTTACATCGGGGTGCATCTGTGCGCTTCAAATAGCAGTTGTCATCACCTTAGCAACTAACACATCTACCTCTCTACCTGGTGTTCTATCTTTGAAAACAGTCATGGGGTTTTTATCCTGGAACAGACAAGCTGTCAGATATATATAGAAAGAGAAATGAAGGGAGGAGGTGGGTGATGGAGGGAGAGAGACAGAGGATGAAAGAAAATAAGCGGGGGTTGGGGAAAACATGGAATATGGTATTCAGGTTGATTTGAAGGCGACCGCATTCATGTTGCTTGCATCTTTTTCCTCTCTTTCTCGCCTTTTCTTCTCATTTGTGTTCCATCAAACTCCACACTTTCCAGGATTTTAGCAGCACTCTCAGCACACCAAGACAAAAAAACACCCCCCCTCCCGAGTACTCCACCCTTTTTGTTCCCCTCATTTGTCTCATCTTTTCTTCCCTTCTCTTTGGATCTCCTCTTCTTTTTCAAAGTATTCGCACATCAAAGGCAGTTTAGCTCTGCCACGCAAGCTGTGTAGCTGAGCCACGGGTATTTTGAGTAAATGCATAGAAAAGCTTTTACATTTAAACGTGTTTGATGTGTTGGTGGCTGCCACAATTTATGGCTGGTAGTAATTTATGTGGTGGAGTGTTATTCCACTGTCTCGATTTTATAGGTGAAAGAGAGGTTGATGTACAGCACAGGGGCTTATTTTTGACAGTCTGACCCTCATGTGGGTTTTTAGCCACGCTAGCAGCATGTCTCTATGGACAGCAATGTCGGTGTTACTGTTACTGTGGATTGCTATGAAATTTTGAACAACACCCCTGCTTCCCAGAGGATGAATCTTTTTGTATTTGTAATTTGTATTTGCAAAAAAAAATATTCCAATCAGTCCTCAGCTGTACTTTGTGTTTACTGCTGATTAACAAATGTTAGGATTCCCTCACAGTAAACTAAGATGGTGAACACGTGTAAACATTACGGTACCAACTAAACATCAACATTATACCAACTAAACATCAACATTATACCAACTAAATGTCAGCATTATACCAACATGAGTCAGCATTGTGAGTCAGCATTTTGGCTGTACCTCGCACAGAGCTGATAGCTCAACTGTAGGCTCTTCATCTTGTATATGTGTTTTTGTGCGTGTGCACACACATATCTTTCACAGTGTGACCCCTCCTTGGCCTCTTAACATTTTAAAGACCAAGATCTGTTTCCTGCCCTTCTCCTTGCTCATGATTTAAAGGATTCTTGACCTTTGACCTTTAGAGAGACATTGTCCAGCTTACCCAAGTCACTCTAGTCTCACTCTCTGATCTATAAATCCCGGCTATTCATTTTTTGTCTCTAATTGTCAGTAATAAAGCCTCCATATGTCCATATAGAAACACAATTAGCGAAAAGAACATTACCACCCAAAGTGGCTTTGTAATCTTGTGAATGTTTTGTCTCTCTGCGCGCTATATGGCCGTGAGAATCCCCTTCAATTCAAACTGTCTGACAATGGAGTGACATTTCTGACAATGGATCCCCATTACACCACCAAGCATACAATAGAAACACATTAGTTCCCTGCTGAAGCCATGTTGGTGGCAGAAGTCACCCTGCTGCACTTCTGACCCTCACACCCTACACACACACACACACACACACACACACCCACATACAAACACACACACACATGTACACACTCATTCACCTGTTGATTAAGAAATCTGTCAAAATGTCACAATGTACACACACAGACACTTGCACAAGCTTAAAAATACACAACCGTGAAATTTTTCTCTCCCCTCTCTCTCCCTCTGTTAACAGTGCATGTGTGTTGCTGCCATGGCGACCGTGGCTCCTCCCCTCACATTTCTCCTCCTGCTGCTTCAACTGGCTGATGGCTCATTCCCAGAGGAACCCAGTCCACTCAGCTACGTCCCTGTAGAGGGTATGTTTCCTTCCCACCTTGTGTGTGTGTGTTTGTGTTTGTGTGTGAGACTGTAGGTGCAGCATTGATGAATGGCTCCATGGTGAATGTGGAAATCAGGGGTCAAGGGTCAGAGCCTTGGTGTGGAGCACCTTTGAAGCTTCCCAGGCATACAGAAAGACAAATAGACCTCACTCAGTCTCTCAGTGGCGGTATAGTAGATTAATAAATGTGTAAGAGAAAGGAAGAATGATACAAAGACAGAAAGAAAGACAGAGAGAGAAATGATTGTTATAGATTTTGAGAGGCGCAGGTATGATGAAAAAGTGGGAGACAATTGGATTGGATGGGGTGATACAGATGACAAGAGGGAAGGCTGACGGGTGGGAGAGAGAAGGGGAGGAGACAGGTGGAGATGGATCGCTACATCCTCCCTCCCTCCCCTGCAGTCAAGGACAATGAGACGTTTTCCCAATCTGTCTCCTGATGATGAGGGCTCCCTGTGGAGACTGTTGTGTCCTCCTCTTCGAAACTTTCTCAGTGTCTGATTCTGCCGCTCTCTCTCTCTCTCTCTCTCTCTCTACCTCATCTGCACTCTCTCATTTATGTGAAATGAAAGAAGGAGAGGGACAGAATGTCTTTTTTTCATAATGAAATAACACAGAGCTTTTCTCATTATGGAGCTGCAAAAAAAAACTCTAAGAGGATAAAAGTGTGCTGTAACACAGACGCCATTCATCTCTGCTCATTATCTGTGTTTTTCTAAACCAAAGGCATCAAGAATAAGTGAAGACACAATTAAAGTGAAGGTTAGGGGAACTGTTTTATGGCCTGCCTGAGTTTTTTGGGTGAATATAAATGGAAAAACTACTCTCTTTGTCATCAACTGTCAAAGTATCCTCGAGCAAGGCAATTCTTGTAGCATTTCACTCTATTAGTCTGTCTCTGTGTTCATGTCAGTTGTGCGGAGGTATCCAGTGTTCTTGGGCAGAGCTCATCGTTCAGCTCAGAGACAGGAGCTACACATCCAGACGGTCCTCCAAGTCAACCGCACGCTCTACATAGGAGCCAGGTAACCAACGGCAACCGCCTCCAACTGTGTGTTACTGACGCTCTCGCATTAATATCCTTTTGCTTTTCACTTGATGCCACAGCTTCTATCTGCTGTCACTCTGCAGAGGACATTTCAGTTTGTTCCAGTGAGGATGTTTTCAATTTTGTTGTTAAATGTCAAGCGCAGGCTGTTTGTCCCTATCACTCTTACACATGATATATCGAAAATAAGAATCTCCTTTCATCAGTGTTAGGATAATAGTGAGCCCAGAGTCAAATCTGATCCTCCAGCAAAGACATTTGGTCATCTGATGAAGGCTGAAGTGTTCACTGAGATAGTTTACATAAAAATGTTTACATGGTTTTCCATAAATATACTATACAAAGCAACATAAATACAAGGCTCATATAAATCCCAATAAATATGATCTTGTAACATCCAATACTGCCCCCACATCCCCACATGAAGGGAGAGGCACACTAACCTAGACTACTGTGCTTCATGCTGAAACGAAGAGCAATAAATTAAATTGTTATCAAACAAATAATTAATATAATCCACCTCATTTAAATGAAACAGTTCCCTCGCTTTCTTTATCCTTTCTGACCAGAACAGATTTTCGTGAAAAGAAAAAAACACAAACAGGTTGCAGTCTGAACAGAAATGATGAGCTGATAACATTTTGTTCTGAGGCAACAACAACAGTACTTTGAATCAACCATAAATGAAGCAGGCCAACACAGATTATACATTCACGTGTACTCTTTTTATGGCTGAATGAGCATTAACAGAAGCTGCTGTAACTCTGCCCGCCATCAATTACGAATGGGAGTAAATAATAGAAATGAACAAGCAAAACGCTTCCACTACGTCTGTAAAATATTGCCCCTCGAATTGAACAATACTTGAAATGTCTAATTGCTGACCCCTTCCTGCCACATTGTTTATATTAAATATCGTAAAATCTATCCTATGAATATATTAGTATCACGCTGGCACTGATCTGTGGTGTTGTGTGTTTTGTAGAGATGACTTGTACAGAGTGGAGCTGGATAACGTGGCAGGTGATGAGATGTTCTACAGCAAGGTAAGACTCATTTCTGTGCGCTTACGCAAACCCAAACATACGCTAATAACTGATTATGTGTACACGTACATAACAAACATAATCTGTCTCGCCTTTGGCAGAAACGAACATGGGAATCCAATAAGAACGATATACTGACGAGTGTGCCGGATGAAGGGAAAACACGAGGTACAGTGCCCGTACACAACACCCTGACTTTGAGATCCACTCTCACATGCATCAACGCTATCTACACTATCACACGCATGGACAGACACAACAGCTGTTAGAGAAACCTTATTTCCTTTGGGTGCACCTGCATACGGTATTTACACAAATTTGATCTTGTTGATACAGAATCAGTGCATCACTTAATCACGGTAGCTCAGTGAAACGTTACCCGGGCCAAAAGACATCCGTGAAGCTTGAAAGCCATTTTCTTGCGCACCTGCACTCTGCCGATTCTTCATATCTTTCATACGTAGCCTGTGGGGAAGACCAGAAAGTGGAACAATTATTTGTGTATACACAGTGACAGTTGACAGTGTCTGACAAATGAAGGGAATGTGATCAAATCCAGAAAAAAGAGAGAAAGTTTTGAGATTCAAGGGTAGCCTGGTTGACAGGGTGTACCCTAAAATATAAGCTTTATTGTATAAATGTGGCAGTGCCAGAGGCAAAATCCAATTTGGGCAGAACTCGTGGAAAAAGAAAAAGAGGCAACAGGAGACATTATAGAGAAAACTGAGCAGAGAGAGTGACAGCCTCAGGGAGGAAACAGTAATTGAAATCAGTTGAGGGAGGGAGTTATAGGTAGAGATGGGATGTGTGTAGGCAGGAAAGCTCACCAGGTAGTGAGGAAAAAGCAGAGGGACAACAAAAGGAAAATATTTGTTGCTTCAAAGAACACAGATGACAGAAGAAAAGATGTAGGAGCGAAAACGACAGCCCATTTTTTTGCATTTGCTTTCTTACGGAGAGTAAGATGAGAAGACTGATACCACTCTCACACGTGTATTCTAAATATGTAGCCGGACCCAGCAGTTTAGCTTAGCTTTAAGACTGAAAACTTGCTCTACCTGCCAGCAATTGTATAACTCACTATTTAACAGTTTATATGGGCGGATATGCTGGACTATTTCCTGGCTGAGAGCATTGACTTCATGGCTGGTTGCCTAGCAACAAATGATGCATAATATGTTAATTGGTGAGCATCAGAGGTGCCACTTTTCAGGTTTTGTTCCATTTGGACAGAGCCAGGCTAGCTGATTCTCTCTTGTTCCAGTGGTAGTGCTAAGCTAAGCTAACCAGGTGCTGTCTCCAAAAACATATTTACTGACGGAGTATTCCTTTAATAACCGTGCTGTCCCTGCTGTGATGTGTTAGAAAGTCTGCAATGAAAAATATCTACAAAAATACCTGTCATAGGATTACAAGAATTACTAGCCGATAGAAGCATTTGAAAAGCGAAGCTGTGTTGCTTGCACAGCCTCATTTACACTAGCATTGACACACTGATTAGTCCAACTGCACTCTGAAATACTTTGAGTGGATACGCATGAATAATTCAATCCCAAGTAAGAACACCGTTCTGTCTGCATTTGGCAAACAACAAAAAAACTTCTTAGCTGTCTCAGTCTCAGTAGTTACTTAGTTAGTTAACATATCCCCCAACACAACACAACTTTGTCGCACACCAGCTAGCATATTAATATCAAGAAGGAACGCTGAATTTAGCTCCTGAAGAGCAAATCCACACAGATTCATTAAAGCTCCATCAATTCCCTTCTTTCCGTCTCTTCGACTTCAACTCATGACACTGTTGTAAAGTACTATAAACAAAGGGACTGTGGGGCCGACCAGTGTCAAGTCTCAGATTCAGCGGTAGCAGCTTTAAATTTCGGCTCAATCAGCAGCATCCACTTTGAAGACAGCTATAAAGTCCCCATCCCATTGTTCCTCCAGATGGACTGTGGTCGAGGGTGTTATTTCCTTTAAGTACTGTTTTAAGCTGCATTTTTTTCATACTTCACAGTGGCAGTCGTCTTGCTCTGACTGGTAGTTTTGAGCTTAGCTTCGGTCAGAACAGTCTTTTTCACATTGCCCCGTACCTTGTGATTTTCTCCTCATCTTAAATAGTTTCCTTTTGTCTTTGTTGTGGTTTTTTTTTTCCTACAGGGAGAGTGCCGTAATTTTATCAAGGTTTTGCTCAGCCAGCGTGATGGCCTGTTTGTATGTGGAACAAACGCCTTCAACCCGCTGTGTGCCAACTACACCGTTAGTATCCATCTATCAATCAGCTGGCCTCTCTCTGTGTGTCTGCCAGTGTGTTTATCTATATAATTTTTTTCCTGTTGCAGAGAGACACTCTGGAAATGGTCGGGGAGCCTGTCAGTGGGATGGCACGGTGCCCGTATGACCCGCGACACGCCAATGTGGCTTTATTTGCAGGTAGTATCTTGCATTTACACAGTAGAGAGAAAGAATTCAGCAGACATCAGACACTGAAACGTCCGTGCCCTTGTGTTTACCTTTACAAATGATTTATAGTCAGACCTCTCCCTGCATTGCCTGTTTGGTTTTAATCTCCCTGACCTTGTGCTATCTCTCCATCTTTATCTCCCCTTCTTCTTCTTCTTCTTCTTCTTCTTAATCTCCTCCTCTCCTCTTTCTGTGCATCTCTCTCTCTCTCAGATGGAAGTCTCTTTACCGGCACAGTGACAGACTTCCTGGCCATCGATGCGGTGATCTATCGTAGCCTCGGCGACAGCCCCGCCCTGCGCTTTGACCGTCAAACACGACTCCAAATGGTTCAGAGGTACTATTAAGATGAAACAGACGCAATAAATGGCCCTCCTGAGCCAGACACCTCCGACCAACAAT
The DNA here is from genome assembly GCA_023238725.1 of Scortum barcoo. Classification (NCBI taxonomy): domain Eukaryota; kingdom Metazoa; phylum Chordata; class Actinopteri; order Centrarchiformes; family Terapontidae; genus Scortum; species Scortum barcoo. Next base: position 18,500,748 of record CM041533.1, on the reverse strand, counting down.
CAGGAAGGGAATAACAGAAACCATCATCATTATCTTCAGCAGTTTACTGAAGGAAAATGAAACGGCTGTCGGTTCATGAGTGGCTTATAAGATGATTTTGGGAGGCTAAATAATAAGCCACATTCAGGGAAACCAAGCATGATTAGGCCTACATTTTAACGGATTCATTGTAAGTAAAACACACTCAAAGAGGGTGATGTATTGACATTAGTCAGACTCGATAGATTTTGTTGAGCCTGTTTTCCATGGGAAAAAAAGCAGGGGCAGGCCAAAGCTGGAACAGTGCCGGATGAATAAATGATAAATAATGTGAATCCCCTTGTCCGTGGTGATAAATTAAACAGGACATGAATTTTTAATGAGTGAGACAGGTGGACAGCAGCAGCCCATGTTGATGTGACTGTTATTACAGAGCCATGACTACGTGTGGCCCCCAGCACTGTGTCGCTACTGCTCTGTATGCATGAGTGTGTGTGAAAGTGTGTGCTTATCTAACAGTGTTTTTCTCCAATCATTTTCCAGAGCCTTACTTTGTGAGCTCCATGGAGTGGGGGCCTCATATTTATTTCTTCTTCAGAGAGATGGCCATGGAGTTTCATCATCTCGAGAAGGTGCTCTCTCTTTCTCTCGTTCTCTTTCTTCTTCATTTATTCCACTCCCCCTCCATTTAACTAATCCTTGCTTGTCTGGCTCCAGGTGATGGTGTCCCGTGTGGCCCGCGTGTGTAAGGCAGACCTGGGCGGCTCCCAGCGAGTCCTCGAGAAACAGTGGACCACTTTTCTGAAGGCGCGGCTCAACTGCTCCGTCCCGGGGGATTCACACTTTTACTTCAACCTCTTGCACGCCACAAGCGACATCATCCACATGCAGGGACGAGACGTCATCCTAGGTCTCTTCTCCACACCACCAAACAGGTACGCCCAGATGATGAACACAAACAAACGCAAACACTTTTTTTATTCTTTTTCTCATCACTGTCTCTTTTTTTTTCTCCGTTTCTGCCAGCATCCCTGGGTCTGCGGTGTGTGTGTTCGACATGCAGCAGCTCGCTCACGTCTTTGAAGGCCGGTTTAAAGAGCAGAAATCTCCCGAGTCTATTTGGACTCCTGTACCAGACGAAGCGGTGCCTAAACCCAGGTACTGTTATGCAAAGTGTATGTGAGCAGAACTTGGGAAGAATACTGCAGTGCTGCTGTCCCAAGCATCTGTCTCACATATAGTCTACTTACTCCCCTGCTATAAGCTCCCGCCGTCAATCACACAGCAACTTCACTGCTATTCAGCAAATATTCTTATACAGCCTTCAGCAGCCGCACAAAGAGCTCCTCTGGCTCTTTTCTTCTCCCTCTCTCTAGGCCTCTATCTATTTATTCTTCAACTCTCACTCTCTCTTCTCCTGTTTCCTTCTCCATCCGCAGACCTGGGGGATGTGCAGTGCAGGGATCCAGATTTAGCTCCTCCACCACGCTGCCGGATGAGGTGCTGAACTTTGTGAAGACCCACCCTCTGATGGACGAGACCGTTCCGCTACTGGGACACAGGCCCTGGGTGGTCAAGACGATGGGACGGTACAAGAAAAGCTCTGATGTTTGATACTTTTATGGCATGAAGAAAAGGAAAAAATGCATTATAGCTCGTAGGTAGGATGGAAATGTTTTTTATTGATCTCTTTCATGTTCATCTCTGCCTCTCTAGGTACCAGCTGACAGCCATGGTGGTGGACACAGAGGCCGGTCCCCATAAGAATCGAACTGTGTTGTTCCTGGGCTCAACCCGAGGAACCATCCTCAAGTTTCTGATGATTCCCACTGGAGATTCTGTGTCCCACAGCAGTGTGTTTCTGGAGGAGGTGGAAGGATTCAACCCGGAGAAGTGAGTGGAAGACGTGTTCGTCCTTGATCTCAGATAAATTATACATTTTGGCTTCAGGTAGATCAGGTCTCATGTTATTTGCTTCCATTTGAGAGTTGAAGTGGAGCCATGCTTGAAGCACTATTTTGTAAATGACACCTATTTTAAATATCTGAATTTAACATTTATGAAGTGCAGGGAGTAAAAAGTTATTCAGTTATTTATTTGACCACATTTTTTACAAATATATTCACATATGTAATGAAAGAGTTATTTTGTTTAATTAATGAATATGACAATTATACACTGACTTAATCTAATAACAGTTTAGTCTAACAATAGTCAGAAATAAAGAAAATGCTTATCACGAGTCCAAAGTGATGATTCAAATTGTTTGTCAAAAACTATAATATTCAACAAAAATACTCAGTCAGCTATCATATATAACCACCAAAATCATAAAATGTGTACAGAGAGCCTGGAACCAGAGAATATTTGGCATTTTAGCTCGCAATAGTCGGCCATCGACTAACTTATTGATAGATCAACTAAACGTTTCAGCTCCATTTGACCTCCTGATGAAAATAAGTGTCTTGTTTGTTGCTGAATTGATCGCAGTGTACACAAACTTTTCCTGTTTTGATGTCATCCAACCTTTTTGGATCACCACTTAGATTTAATTATTGTCTTGTGTTACTCTGTGTATTATTATTATTGAGCTGACCATCACAAAAAAAGCCAGCAAAAAAGTGGGGATGTTGGCTTCATCCACTGGCAGCTAACACAAAAGAGAGTGTGCTTCTTCCCACTACACTATCACTGGCTCTGTGTCTGCAGGCCCAGATAAAACTCTGCTGTTGTGACTGTCCTTATGTGGGTCAGGGCGCGGGGCTGCATGTGTCGAAGTACCAACAGATGAGGCCTTTGACCCTGTCACAAAGTGATTTGAGGCCAAAAGGACTACATTGACCTGCCTCTGCCGGCGCCTTACCCTCTCACACTTGTGTGTCTCACTGTCTCCAGGTGTGGCGAGGACTCTCCTCAGGCTCGTCAGCTCTTGTCTCTGTCACTGGACCGGACCAGCCACACTCTGCTGCTGGCCTTCCCCTCCTGTCTTGTCCGAGTGCCCACGTCTCGCTGCCACCTGCACTCCCGCTGCATGAAGTACGTGACGCACAATCGTCTGTTTTTGTCTTGGCGAGTATTTTCTTTTCACACAATATTTCCTTGGCTGCTAATTAGGTCAGTTTAAATGTAGCAGTAACCATTAGCCAAGCTACTGCTCACTGGCCAGCTTCGGATTTGTCTCCGTTTTTCCCTCCCAATAAAATTTGCAACTCTGTTTTTCATTTAATCAGCAGGGTGTGGATGGCATGTGTGTTTGTCAAACTACAGCTTACTTGTTTCGTATAATATTTATTTAGGGAGAATTTGTTTCCCTGGGTAATAATATTTAACTTGACACGGGAGGCAAGTTTGTCATAAAATAGATGATTCATTATGAATACCAAGAAGGCATTTGCTTTTTTACTGCGCATACGGGGAAGATCTTTTGAAGTAGAACTCCGCTCCGTGAACCTGATCCCCACAGCAGCCATATATCACACATGGATACAGAAACAAGTATCAACTTGATATGTGTGACTGCTTGGTATGAAGATGAATAACAGATGAGGATTTAGCATTTCACAGCTTCTCCGCTTGTTATATTTCATGACATATAGCAAGTAAGTCTCTATAGAGAAATGTATTATTTCCTATTTTAGGGTTATAATGGCCCACTCAACGTAACCCATGACTTTGTTAGACACTAAGCTATCCAACTTGCCTTCTAAATTCACAGTTCGGCACCAGGTTTGATTGGCAACTTTATTTAAGTTTCCAAGCGAGAGATTAAATGCTAAGTGGTCAAAACGGCAACTATGAGAATCAGGTCAGAATTTCTCAACTTTTTATTTTCATTGGGGTGTGCGTGTGTGTTTGTGTGTGTGTGCCTGTGCGCAGGAGTTGCCTAGCCTCCAGGGACCCGTACTGCACTGGCTGGACCAGAGGCAGCACCTGCTCCTTCCTGAGACCAGGCACACGGTGAGGGACAACACACACACATGCACACAGATTTACACACATGCACATACACACACAGCACACACACACACACACACATACCAGCCTGTGAACAGTTCTGCAGACCTGCTCTCTGCAAACTTAAGTTAGGTCACTGTATGTGAAGAAAGTTTTATTGGCGAAGTTGCAACATTCCTACTTGTTGCACAACGGATAGTAACTAAGTTAATGTTAAATTTGTATTTCACTTTGTCACATAAATAAATGCTATAAAAGTATTGTAGAGTGTTCAAGCCAGACTTTTGACTTTTGTTTATTCTACAATGCTACTTCAAGGGGACATGTGGATTAGTTACACATATAAAAAAAAGAAGAAATAACAGAAATAAAGTGGCTCATTCAGTGTATAGCTACAACAATATAAATGATTTAAATGTCTTTCTTTATTCATTAATGTGCTTGAGATATGGATATACTGTAAAATGCAGCTTTGGTGTAATTAAATAGTTTATGTTTGTGCCAGTGAACAGACTGACCATTTCCCACTGAAACCACTGAACCATTTCCTCTTTCTGTCAGTATTTTGTCTGTCATTTTGGTGAGGAAGTTGAAAATGCTGTAAACTAATGGTAGAATTTTTAAGTGTGGATCATTCAGAAAATATATGTAGAAGTATCATTTTGTTAGTATATGCATTTCATTTTCTGAGCTAATCAAGCCAGTAAAGATGTGTTCGTGTATAGTATATGATCGCCATAATTTACAGTATTAAATACACATCAATTGATAATGATAGTTAAAAAATAATTACCACCGTCATACATTATAAATTTATGTTCTCACAAACAATAAGGAGTATGAATATCAGCAGTTGTTGTAGGACTTGCTTCTGCATCAAACTCAAACATTGTACCTAACCACCACCTGTATGGCTGACCCTGATCTCTGACCTCCCTGAGAGGTGTCATGCAAAAGGAGAAAATCAATAATGGGGTCAATAGTGTGTCACATTACGCAGGATGACACATCAATATGTGCCAAATGAATTTAATTGATTACTGTCATGTATATTTTTTTATTCAATGTAAGCATGTGCATTTTTTAGATATAACATCATTGTTTCTGTTATGTTACACTGTAAACATTCATTACACACCACCAAGAGAAACCACGTTACTGTACATAGTGAATTATGGCCACTGTGATGATGTTTCCTGCTGTATGCTGTTTGTATATGAAGAGAAACATTGAAGTCTCCAGTGTGCCGATCTGTGATCTCTCTTTGTGTCTGCAGGCTGCCTTTTCAACAAGATGTGGAATATGGAAACACCACCTCCCATCTAGGAGACTGTGATGGTAGGTTGCAGCACTATGACATGGATGCTTCTGGCTGCGTGTAGTGAGCTGAGAGCAGGCTCCGCCTAGTGGCTAAATCTCTACTTACACCTGTCCACTTGGCACCGAACATTTTGTTCTGATACCACGAGGCCAGAAAATATTTGTGACAAGTTCTGTAAAATTAGCACATTTTAATTATCCACAGTGTAATGTGATTTCCTCCCCAGCTCAGTGAGATCCACTCAACCTTGATATTAGCAACTGAGTATTTTGGTGTCTTTGTCAGAGCTGAATCAGGTGGGAGTAGAACTGGGGTTTTGGTTTCAGCCTCACTTCCTGCGGGTCAAAATGCTCCCAGTGTGAGACAGTTTAATTAGGGAGGATGTGAGAGGTGTAACTGCTGCTAGTGATACCACAAGACTGCACAACAGGAAAATGCAACATCCTCCCAGTTATGCGGCTTTGTTCTCTCAGTGCTGAACATCTAAGAGGAGAATGACTGTGGGTAGCCAGTGAGCAAGCTGGAAATAGCTTAGCATAAAATACTGATGTCACTTCTGTTGAGGGGCTCAGATGTCACCGCAGCAGCAACAGAGAGGGCCCCTTTGAACCTTGCTCTGAAATTCACTCAGTGGAAACCAAAAAGAAAAAACAGTCATCTCCCTTCCAGCAGATTCTTTCTGAAGTGTTCCTCGTGTTTTAGGCCAGTTTCAAAGTCATAAAATCCATCTGGCTGCATCTGAATTTCCAAAGAAAAAAAGAGCACATAGCAGATTCCAAGCCCTCATCACTCTCATTTGTGTTAAACTGATATGTGGGCTTCTAGTTTTTATCATGCTCTTAGAAACTGATAGCAGTAGAAGCCGGTGATGCCAGACTGCAGACCTGACAGCCTCTAATCCGAGCCGTGAAAGCGCAGCAGTGGCCGAGCCAGGGACAGGCATGTGCTGCTGTGTCTGCAGATGAGAGTGATTAGAGCTGGGTGGAAACACTGAGGTAATGGTATGCTGCAAGGGGAGAGTCTCCCACCAGGCTGCAGGGCGGAAAGTGTGAGGAGAGGAGAGGAGAAAAAGAGAGTCAGCTGCTGTGGTCTGAGCTGCGCTGATGTCAAGTGCAGGCCTTTTTTGAACCTGGAGCCTATGGAGCCTCAGGGCCAGGCTGGAGAGAGGCCTTTTAAAGATAATTGTCGCAGAAAAGAATTGCATAATGCTGATCACGACAATCACCAATTATGAGTGTTATTGTAGCTATTGATTTATTATGATTCATTATGTCTGGTTAGGGGAATAGCACTAAGTAGAAGTAGCAGAATAGCACTATATGTAATAATAATCGTCATTTTAAACTGCACCCCGTGGACAGACGTCTAGAGAGGACGAATTCTTCTACTAAATGTCATCGTCTTAATTGTGTCTCTCCATCTTCAGGAATTCTGCAGCAGAGTTTGCTGATTGAACCGGAGAGCTTGGTCTCCCTCAACCTGCTCGTGGCGTCTGCAGTGTCTGCATTCACCATCGGGGCGGCGCTCTCTGGCCTCGCCGTCTGCTGGATCATGGCCCACAAGCCCACTAACCGCCGTCATGGCAACGCCTCCCAGTCCTCTATCCAGCGGCGTGAAAGGGGCCTGCTGAGCAACGGAAGCGGGATGGGGGGCTCCGTGCTCAGTGTGACGAGGCAGGGAGGTGGGGAGCGCCCTTGCTCACAGGGCGGGGAAACCCTGTTTGTCATGCCCAACGGCTGGGTGAAGTCAGGGGAGCTGGACCCGGGTTTCTTGCCAACCCCGGAGCACACACCCCAGCAGAAACGCAGAGGCCTACGACTGTCTGACTCCAACTCTGGAGGGTGGGACACCAGCCAGACGTACCTCGGGGGAGGTTCTGTGGGTCTGGGTTCACCCTGCCGCATACCCCCCTCTGTCTATCTGACCACCAGACTATTCCAGCAGGGGGGAGGCGGGAGACACAGTGGCGAGGGCCGGGGGAATGACACGCCACGCCAGCACTATGTCTGCCTGAGCAAGCAAGAAAAAGGAGGGAAGGGAACGCCCAAAGCCCCTCTCAGGAAATCTGCAGGAGAATATGTATACCCCATGACTCCCCAGGACTCGCCTGAGCGCCGGAGAGTGGTCTCAGCACCCAGCGCCCCAATGGAGTACGGCGAGCCGCTGCCTTTGCGTTGGCCAGCCCCGGAAGGATACATCCTCAGCAGCCACGGTATGGTCCCTGTCCCGCTGCCTCCACCCTCCATGCCGGCTCCCAGCGGGCAGGCTTACGTGTCCCAGCAGCACACCCCCGGGCTGAGCAGGGCTCTGCTAAGAGGGGCCCTGGAGCGAGGGGAGCTGGGCGAGCTGGTGGATCTCAGCCAGCTGATGAGTAAGAAGAACTGCAGTGACAGGACTCAGGCTGGCCAGTGACTCTTGAGGAAATGAAGGGGAGCTTCTCCATGTCCAGAGCTCCCTGTTTTGTTTACATAGATCTCTCTTTCTCTTTCCTCCTCATTCCCTCCATTCCCCTCTCTCTTCCCTCTTCTTTTTCTTGCATCTTTATTTGTCATCTTCATTTGTCTCTCAGGCACCCCCCCCCTTTTCAGCCCAGGATGAGTCTCTCTTTATGACTGGCTGCTGGGTCTGCCACTCATATCCTGGCTCACACTAATTGGTCAGATGGACTGAGGTTGTTGCTGTGTCTGCATTGCAGAGTTGCCTCTCTCTCCTGCTACTCAGTGGCAGCAGCAGGAAGAGGGAGGAGAGGTCGGAGGGGGAAGAAAGACAAGAAAGAAAGAAAGAAAGAAAGAAAGAAAGAACGAAAGCAGAATGGGGGGAAGAGAGGATGTTGACAGAGACAAAGACAGACATGGCACTTAGAGGCTGCCTTCTCTGTGCAGATTAACTGAGGCTGCAGAGCCAGTCAGATACTGCTGCAGGACTGGGATGCTTTTTCCCTCTTGGAAAACATTAACAAGACTGCCACCTTCACCTGTTGGTCTGATTTCCAACTAGGTACTTGAAGAGAAATTGCAAATTCCGAACGTTGTTAAGGTATCTGAAGCTGTAGGTGACCCATCAGACCAATCGTTCTGACTGTGGACACAAATCTAATGGATGATGAGGAAACACAAAATCCTTCTCTACGTTTCTTTTTTCCCTCTCTTCCTCTTTCCTGCACAACATGGCAGATGCGTACATGTCTTTTGTACAGGTGATGGAGGGTATTTAGTATTCTGTGTGTACAAGAACCGCGGCCTGTGTGCCAAATGTCTCTAACCTGTCTCACAGGGGTATGGCACCATAACTCACGTCTTCAGCGTGCAGAGTGCGGGACTGAAATGTCAGCACTATTTCTGCCAACAGCACGCTCTCCCTAATGACGGCATCCGAGCGGTCCATCGCTCTATTCGTTCACCTCCTTACACTCCATGTACTCTCTAATGACCAATAATTCCACGTGGACGTCTGGGGATATTGCACCAGAACACTGGACTGACGCTGCGGGACAGAACGAAAGGAAGGAAGAGAGGCGTTATATATATAGGGAATTAAAAGTAAATGCACTGCAACATATGAACACTCTGTCCTTCTCTGTCACCTTAGGGGTTTCCACACATGCACACACATTCATTAATGCTGCATTATAGAACACACTCCAGGTTTTATAGGGCAAAATTTCCCCTTAAGCCAACAGTGGGTCAAGGTCCCGCAGACGTGATACAGAACAAAGTGACAGTTACAGTGGTGATGATTGAAACCCCTGGGCTAACTCAGAGCCAATAGGGGTAATGGAAACGTTCCCAGCAGGCAAATGGGACTATATATTCAGCCCATCAAAGTGTCCGGTGCCATGAAATGGTCGATGTTAAGATCAACACAACATGGTTTGAGTGTGTTAGCGAGGAGATGAAGTCATAAAAAAAGAGACAAGATGAAGTAGATAGAAGCAAAGTGAGTCTTGCCTGGGAATGAGGTGCACCAACAACAACTGTGGAGAAAATTGGGAGAATTTGTTTATAGCCGGGCAGATGACTTGATTTTCGCTCGCAGTCAGTAGACGACAAATGAATGCTGATTCGTGCTGACCTTGGAGTGAGCAGCAATATATGGTTTCTCTGTACATAGTAAACTTTAATTTAGATAAAATGATAATGTAAGACAAATAGTAACGCCGAAAAAAAATTATCAGGCACTAGCTTGCAAACAAAAATAAACATTTGTCACGTCATTATAGCTGTTAATGTATGAAAATATGTTTTCATATGGGTTTCATGTCAACCTGCTCCAACACTGACTCCAAGATAACACACTAAGTATTACAAGTGTCTTTTTTTCACATCTGTGTGCCAAAACCAAGATTTACTGAAGCAAAAAAAATGAGAGAAACTTATTTTAAAGTGCCATGAAAACCATCTCAGTCAGCAGAGCACCTCATGTACTGTGGTGTCAGAGAGCTCACTTATTGCAGTATCCTTGTGACATGTATGCCTTTGACCTTACATGCTGAATGTTTTTTTTTATTTTTATTTTGATGTCGGCTTGTGCGGTCGAAATCATCTGTTCAGCTCCCTCTCTTTGTCCGGACACTGCTGACACCGGGTGCGACCGCCGGTGTTTGAGGGTCTGTTTATAAACTACTTTGGCACATCATGGCCATACTTATAGACTGTAAATATGTAACAAAGGATATGGACACTTTGTCATTCCCTTTATGATTACACTGCTATGTATTCACCAGTACCATGAAATGAACTGTGCTTATTCCAGAATAACTGACATGTAATGATTTATAAGTAGTTCATAAGCAAACCTTCAAATGGACTGAAATGCTGTGATGGGACACTGTGTATCTCATTTTATGGTTCTGGGCTTTTTGTCTCGTTCTGTTGTATTGTGATTGTCTGTCTGTCATTGCCAACCAACTGCCATACTGGAGGACCTTGAAAATACTTGTCAGCATCCTGAGTGAACGAATGTACTCATTCTTTTTTTTTTTGTTTGTTTTTGTTAATAGTCATTATACTGTGCAGTAATAAGAAAAGCACAAAAATGTCTTTTTTTGCATTTTGAAAAGGAGCTGTTCTGTATAATTTGTGAATAGTGTAAATAATCATCCTGAAGGTATAGTGTATCAGTTGGGTTTTTGTGGAGGGAGGGGTGTGGGTGTGTGTGTGTGGGGGGGGTTATTTCGTGCTCTTCTGAGACAGGACAGTGTTTGAAGTGTGAGGTTTTTGGGTTGTTTTATTTTTCTCAGTTACAATGCTGTGAATAAGATGTATGTACAGTATTTACGTGACTTTGGCTGACTGCTGAGTTCAGCTGTCTCCTGTTATTAGAGTAGAGTTGCAGGCCTGATCTCAGCCAGAACTGAGCCTTCTCATTTGACTGATGCCTGCTGAGTTTTTGCAGTTGCTAAGATACTGCTGTTATAATAACCATCAATCTTTGGAGTACTGCTATTAAATGGCATTATATAATTGACTGCTAATGTTGTCTAGCGTGGCTCTGAATGCACTCATTGAAATAAATGCATATTATTATACTACTCATACACACACTAATAGACACATTTACAAATGCAATTGCATTTCTTCACAGCAGTCTCACGTAATGTGTATGTCTTTATTGCACTTTATTTTCTGTAAATGAGACACATTTGTCATCAGATTGGCAGTTTGAGACTTCACAACTGGCAGCCCCGGAGCTGAGAAGCAGATTGAAGCACTTCCTTTATTCGCCACAAGAGGGAGCTGGATACTGGCCTTCATCATTCAGTCAACCTCTGAGAGGGAATGAAAGTTCTTGAACTCCCGTGGGTGCCTGTGCATTGACTGGCCATCATCTGTCTGCGCTGCCAAGCTCGATACAAACAAAGATGAGAATGCCCCTTGTTCTCATGCTTTGATGTAATGCTTTGAACATCACACAGAGAGCAATAAGGTCAACAAAAGGTTGAGTTAGATAACTGATATTTATATCCCAAGACACACACACACCCATGAATATTACTCGAGCAGCGGAAGAGTTCATCCAGCAACTTGATGATTTAGGCCTGATGTCACTGATAAACACTGTTGTACTACTCTAAATAATGACATAATTAGCAATACTTCAACAAAAAAAACATATTCTTTTGTATTGTGTAGTCCAAAAAGAACTGACAAATGCTGCAAATGCTGTTTAATTCTGTTTTTTAGAGGCAAGAGAATTTATTGTGCTCTCCCTGAATAATACCGTACCAATAAAAAATAATAGCTGACTGAGTCTAAACAGCAGTTTGTGGAAGCTATCAATTCAGACGCCTGTAAATACATATGTACCGGCATGTACACCTGCTCCCAGTTTTTTGGTGGAGAGGTAAGGTAGTTGGCAACAAAGGCAATATGGATTGGTGTGTAGCAGACGATGAACACGATCATGTTTGCTGTCACTATACCGATGGTACTTTTCCTTTGCTCTGACTTGTCATCCACCTTCAACAGAATGTGGATGATCTGACTGGAACAGAAAACAACAATCAACAGTGGAGCGAAGTAGCCTAGACCCACCAGAATGATAACAAATCCCAAATGAAGTGGCTTATTTTTACGTCTTTCATAACAGGTCCAGAGATTGTCAGGGTCGTTGTCTTTTTGGAATATGACACATATCAACACCAAAAAGAACCAAAACACCAAACACACCACAACAGCTGTCTGCTTCTTCTTCCTCCACCCCCTGACCTGCAGTGGAAACCTTACAGCCAGGTAGCGCTGAAAGCTGATGGCCGTCGTGGTCAGGATGCTGGCATACGTGTTGATGTAATGTGTGTAAATAAGGAAAGTACACAAGCGAGTCTTGGGCAGGGAGATGAAGGCGTCATAGATCCTGAAGGGAAGGAAGAGGATGAGTGCAGAATCTGCTATAACCAGGTTGAACATGTAGATGTGAGTGTCTGTCCAGGCCTTCCGCTGGCCGATGAAGGTGCGCAGAGCAGCAGCATTGACAGCGAATCCCAGGACAAACAGAAGAATGTAAGCCGGACCCAGGGTTTCTGCTTTATAGGTATCGGTGATGTTGGAGATGTTGCTGCACATGCTTATCTGTGGGAAGTATCCATGTGTCAGAATGAAAAATAATTAGTATGTTAGTTTAGTAAAAGAAATAAAAACTGAAATGCACTACCAACAGTGAGCATAAGAACCACACACAAGCATATTGTTAATGGTTTTTCAAAACAGCCTACTTTATTATATACAGGTTCACAATTTCACAATTTTCAAGTCCATCCTAAAACAATACTCAAATACAGCAGATTATTAGAGCCACATGTGAAATTTCTTTTGACCTCTGAGAATAAAATGACTGTTTTTCAGTTTTTAATGTAAAAGTACCGTTTTTACTTGCTGTAATTGTTCTTTCTGTTACATACACTTCTATAACAATGTCATTCTTATGATGGACTCAAAAGGGATGGAGTGGAAGTAGAGACATCGATGTTGTTACTTCACGCATTCTTATTGTTCATTGTCAATACCTGGCACCTTGTAGTTTGGTTATTATTGTGTTACTGTGGCATAAAAACTGTAACTTAAAATAAGGTTTTTCTTTGTTAGCTTGCTGAGGCCTCATATTAGCTTTGACTGAAGTTCAGAATGCTTTTTTGTACAAACGATTGGAAGATTATAGACATTCCTTACATTTATTTATTCATGTTTTTGTTTATTTATTTAATTCTTTCTTTTCTTCTTTAACGGGGACAATGAGCAGTCACTGACTGTCCCAGAGTTAAAAGGAACATTAAATTTTATCAGCAATCTATGGAAAGCAAATCCACAACATAATTACATCATCATTTGTCATCCTCTGTTGTGTTTACTCAAAAACTAATGATAAGTTGCCTTTGTTTTAGAAAAAAGTTATGTCTTAAGAAGGGCAAAACTTGGTGTTTGCCTTTTCAACAGCACAAAACAGAAACAGTAACATTGTAACAATTCTCATTTCTTAATACGAAGTTAAACCGAGACTTACCAAATGAGTTGCTCCTCTGAGGGTGAACTTTATCAAAGTGATTTTAAACAAAGCTGCATCAGCATGTATAGCTCTTCAAGTTACCGGGTAACTGTGAACTTCTGCCTGTAAACCACCTCATTTCCTCCCTTCTCAGTGGTTAATGAGACAAATATATAAGATGTGCAGCATTGGCTTTCTAAATAGCAAGACCACAAACACACAGTTCTCCATCGCAGTACATGAGTAACCTTTTCTGTTCCACTTTCCTGTGGTGGTGACATTTACAACATTTAGACATGCACATGTAAGTGATATGAAACTGACTCAAACTGTTGTGAACCGTGTTGTTCCTACAGTATGCAGGTGAAATGTTTCTACACGTCCTTGGAAAGTGCAGTTTCCTGTTTGCATTATTCAGTCAGTGCTGTTGTATTTCCTTTTTTTTTAATCAAACATTTGCCGCCCAAAGTGAGCATTTCCAGCAGCCATATTGAAGAGGCAAAAAAAAAACAAACAAAACAAGGTCTTCTTGTCCTTGTGCAACAGGTGTGATAGAGCACAACCTTTCCACTCATCCACAGCTAAACCGTAAGGAGAAGTGGGTCAGTGTATTGTTCTGTTGGCTGAAGAGAGAGGACAGCAACCGACGTGACTTGAGGGGGCTTGGAAAACGTGTGTCAGTGTGTCAGCCTGGGTTGGGAAAATGCTTGTCTTGCACATTATTTTCCATTGTCGTATATCAATTGACAAGCAAAAATAGCCTGTAATTTCTCCCGAGCTTGTCAACAACTGACAGTCACAATGAAACAGCCACAGGGTCCTGGCTGAAACCTCTGTTCTTGAAAGAACCTCTATAAACAAGTTCCTGGTTCCAATAAGACACAGATAATTGAAACGGCCTGAGAATTCATCAAGATATCTGCGGGGTCTTTCTCTACCTTCATGCGGCCCGAGCCAACCTGCCATTCAGTTATTTTGTCAACATGTCCTCATCAAAGTGTCTCTATCCAGCCGGACAGATGGATGAGGAGGGGGGCTTGGACACAGGCCGGCCTGGCTGCCGCACACAAACACACGCACACACATGCAGACACATGCATAAGCCAGAAGCTGCATAATGATGCCCTGATTAATGGGCATTTCATTAGAAATGGAGCCATGCGGTGCCTCACAGAGTCCCAGTGTGTGTTTGTGTGACTGAAACTGCTTTGTGTGTCTGCGTGCGGTGCTCCCGTTGTTATGTTTTGCTTTGTTTTCCCTTACAGTAACTATGTCTTACAGAAGCTATGTGCTTGTTTGTCTTCTGGGGTCTGATTCACTTGTTTGTGGCAGAGGGTGTGTACTCACCAGAGTGACTAAGTTGCCGAGTGTTTTGTGTCACAAATCCTGGATACTGATTAAATGCAATGCTCAGTTTGTGTTACATACAGCCTAGTTTTTGAGATCGGCAACATGTGAATGAGTTGGGAGAAGAAAAAAGAAAACTGTTAAAATTGGATAATGAAACATTCACTGAAATTGCTTGTCCTTGGTAATCGTGAACACCAAGCAGACTTTTAACAAGATTGCACAGATGAATGAGTGTCTGGGCCGTAATCTGTGCTCGTATTTAAGTGGTCGGGCACAGATAATGCTGGGCAAAGGAGCGTTCGTTTGTCGGAAACAGGCCTTCAGCTTGGACAGAGGAGGTCACGGAAGAAAAAAGAAAGGAAAAAACTAAGCTGTTAAGAAAATGAAAAAAACATTCAAAGTGTATAAGTGTACTGATTCTGGCCCCTGGCAACATTTTGTACAATGGCTGTCTCAGTATCATGGCCTTAAACGTTCAGGGCAGAAGGACAGCTTTGTTGGAAAGGAATAAATACATTTGCCCCTTCTTTGTATGGTATTCTAGGAGCCAAGCATCACCAAAGAATCAAGTGCAGTATGAGCTGTGTAGACGGACCAAAACCAACTCAGTGTTTTGTCCTCTACAGTGTTTTTAAGTACTCAAGTGGTCACCCAAGAGAGCAAAGTGCAGAGATAAGAAGAACACCAGCCTTGAGTTTGTGACTGAATATGGGGACTTCAGTGTCAAAATGCAGAGCTGAAAATTTGGAACAAGGGAGGGAAAACTTTGACGGAAAGAAACCAACTCAGTGAACGAGTGAGGGCCTTTAAAAAAAAAAGGAAGGTGGGTAGGGGTGGCAGGGAGGGAGGGAGGGTTGGAAATCTGAAAATGCGATCTGGAAAAAAGTTTTGGATGGGCTAAACGGAATAGTTGAGAATACGCGACACAAAACCAGATGACTGAGCAGAAAGGTTTGGAGTACAACGTTGCCCTTTAACTTGTTGCTTTTTACGAAGTTAAATCTATATTTAGCACATACAGTTTGGTTTCAGGAAACTTTCTAGCATGCCCCTTCAAGCCGAAAGAGTCAGCTCGCCCCAGTAGACTGTGGCCTCCGAATTGAAATGTGGACTATTTGAAGCCTGAGGGAGGAAAACAATAATCCTATTGGAGAAATGACTGAAGGTTAGGTGTAGCTGCATATAGGATCTTGGGCCATTATTGTGAAAGTGACCTGGAGGTGCACTGGCTTCCTTCTGAGAAATACCTCTAATAAATGCAGTATGTATACCTGCTCATCCTAGTGACACATCTTGCATTGCAGTGGCCTTGAAAATTCAGATGCAACAAGGGCCCCTGAAAAACACAGGAAATGTTAGATTACATCCCGTTTATTAGGAATCACAATGCCTACTTTTGCAGTTATTGCATTTCTTAGCGGTGCTCTGATTTTATTAAAAGCTGCTTTGTGCTTCAAAGACATTATTCTCTGAAAATAAAGGCAGAAATCTAATATTGCACAGGATATGAAGGGGTCCCATATTTTGGATGCAGCCTGTTGTTATCATTAATTTGTTTTAAATCCCTTCAGGCTTATCCTGTTTTCACAGAGATATTTCCCAGATCGACCCTGATCTGGTATATCATTGTGGATATATTTGCCTGCTAGTCTCGGTTGCCTGTCTCTCTCCCTCCCTCACTGCTTAGCTGTCTCTCTCTCCTGCCTCCCTGCAGCCATTCCTGTCTGTCTGTTACTGTTTGAAAGTGCCCTTTACACGTCAATAGTGAGGCGGGGTGGGTGAGGGAGGGGGGGGTTTCCATCGCTCTAACTAGGTCAGTGAAGACACACCCCTCTCTCCCCTCACTGTGCCCGTGCTCTCCCCCTCCTGTCTCCTTTCTCTCCCTTTTCCTCAGCTCCCTGCTGTGACGCAATGCAGACTTTCTGCACAGTCCACCCATTTCTCTCTCCTCGCCTTCTGAATCTTAAAAAACACCACACCGTCTTCCACTTTACTGATGACAGTGACACATCCTTTGAAAATGCAGCATCCAGCGAACACATATCAGCTGAACAATAACAGCTTGCACTTTTACAGATGCCAGTCAAGTCAAATGAATCAGCTGCACCATATGGACATGTTTGCAGGCCAGGGTTTCAGTGCTTCTGTTCAACTTTTTGTTATGATGATGGATTACATAAGGCTGTAGGATTGCATAATGTTTGTGGAGCTTGTCAGTCTGCGATCAAGCACTTACGACATATAGACAGACAGTCAAGTGCCGCCACCAGAAAGTGTGTCACTGCGCATTTGCTTGGTGAACTCTTCCAGCATGTAGATGTGTGTCAGAGATGATAGAAGACAATCATCACATTCATCTGCTGTTTTCAAACCCCATAAAATATTTGACTTGTGGCTTATCATGTGTCTGTGCAATCTGTTGACAATATGGGCTGGAAATCATGAAATATGCATGCTAAAGAGCAAACTCCAAGTATTACATAAGCCTGACATGTCACACCACAATCCCAACACTAGGTGTCTCTGTTTCCACTGGCCATGCTGCGATAAGTCATCTGGACGGTTATATATGAACTGAATTATCAAATCTCACCCATGTCTGATTGTCAAATGCAGTGTGTACGTATCTGCAAACAACGAGGTGAGATACGTAGAAAGTGTGCGTTGAACAGATGGTCTTAAAATGGGAGGCCAACAAATCAGTGAGGTGGAGCACGATGAACCCATTCAGAAACCAGACAAAGAGCTGCACAATAACAAACAAACATACAAGTGATTATTAGCTGATGTACCACGTGTGAATATGAACTGATCATCACAAATACATTATTCAGTTATTACATTGTTCCTTGAGGCAGGATTAAACAAAAAAAAAAACAGAAAATAAAAGAAGAGCTGTGGACTTACATGAAAATAAAAGGGAATGGAGGATATAGAGGATAAAAGGAAATGGCAGGGTGAAAGAGCAGTGAGATAAGGAGTGCATGGGTGTCCAGCACTGCCCTGCGGACGGCATGTAGCAGATGTAGGTCATCAGGCCAAAGATGGAGGAAGCAAGATGATGCGAGGAGGAAGCAAGAATAGTCACAGCACAGGAAAATGTGCAGGAAACTGGAAGAACTTTTTCCACCTCGCCAGCCTTATTGACTGAATTGAACGCACAGAAATCACAGTGTTGTCAGCATCCATGTGCGATCCCATGTGCATGTGTGTATTTGTGTGAGTGTCTGTGTGTGTGTGTGCAAAGCACTCACACTCACTTGGGTGTAACTGGGTCAGGTTCACATGACAAAGCACGCTGATTCACACTGAGAGATAAACACAGCCCAGTTGCCGTGGTAACCTGTTTTAACACTTTTTACACCACATCTTTACAGGGCATGTATTTGTAATTGCATGAGATTTCTGCGCTAATATTTCACACAGGAAAAAGCTGCAGGCAGGCAGTATGATAAAGCCCAGCGCCATCATCTATGATTATGAAGAGGTTCACACCTTGAATGTGATAATGTATAACTTACATCAGAGGTTCTGTACAGTGGATATGTCAACACCTCCCTTTGTTTAATATCTGTGGGTGTGGATGCTGAACCTGCTTTGGCAGGAACAAAAGAGAAGAAATGTGGCAGGGTGGGGGTGAAGGAAAGGAGACAGTGAGTGACGGAGTGAGGGATTTGCTGTGTTTGTGTCAAGACAAGTCTGGACCTACTGTAGAAATTTAAACATGGGTGTAGCTCTATGTGTGTGCGCATACATATGCGTCAGCATGCCTCAAACGGCCACGAAGAACATTTCCACCATGGCACGCAGCCTGGATTCAGCAACCTGTTAGAGAGCTATGTTATAGTTAGATGGCATGCAGGTGTGTTGTAGAGGTTCAGAGAAGTTGGCTGCTGATTGGATTCGTGTGAGCATATGTATAGAGGAAATAGAGAAGAACCAATCTTCCCCCATTCACTTTTTACTGTAGAGCTGCCTTCAAACAGACACCGAATGTTCAGGTGCATTAAGAGTGAAATGCTCTGCAAATCTGAGGAGTCAATGTCAGTAACTGTGTTTGCAAAAAGATTGCAATAAAAATGGAAATAAATATTAGATGCACTGTGATTAAACTGAGATGAGATTTTTTTTCACTCTGGCAGAATTTGTGCAGTTAGTGTGGATTTGTTGTTATAGTCAAATTTGAACTTAAAGGCCCTGAACACTTGGCTTCAAATCTGAATTTCTATTTCTATCAGGTCTGTTTGCTGAAGTTTTACTGACGGTAATCAAGTGCCATCAGATCCATTCAAATGTCATGAAGTCCTGATTGGTCCACAGAAGTATCAACCTAGCCAGTGAGAAGGGTACAGAGAAAAGCAGAAATACAGAAATGCATCATGTGAAATAACCCAAACAGTTACTGCAGGACCTGATCGCTCAATAGAAATCTGAATGAGAAAATAGGTTTTAGGAGCCTTTGTCAGGTTGTGACTCCGAAATACCTGTTTCTGCATAAGTTACTCTGAGGTTGCTCTTCAGCACCATTTTGTGGTCGACATCCTAAACAGGTGTTGATGTTGTTTGATTTTATCACATTCTGTGATAAAAGACAGCAGCTTCCCCGGCTTCACATCACCCG
Source organism: Scortum barcoo (assembly GCA_023238725.1). Lineage (NCBI taxonomy): Eukaryota > Metazoa > Chordata > Actinopteri > Centrarchiformes > Terapontidae > Scortum > Scortum barcoo. The sequence goes on along the minus strand of CM041533.1, from coordinate 18,481,546 downwards.
AGAAAGATGAGAACAGTTTCTGGCTTCATGATGACCTACTGACCTAATGACCTGTGATTGAACTCGTCTATTATTTATTGTGCAGGCCTTATCAAACTCTGTGCAGCGTATGAAAAATGAAACCGATAAGGAGAAACAGCCAGCGAGAAAAGAAACAGATGTGCTGGAGTGTAGCGAGGTAACAGGAGCTGGGCAGATTTTTTAAAAAAAGGGAAAGGGAAATGAAAAGTAGAAAATATGGAGATAGGACGAGGATGTAAAGTGGAGTCGAGAGGAGGAGGATGAGTAGACTGTGATGGGCAGGAACAGTGTTTGTACTCCATCTGACACACTGACCTAGTGACGCAGCAAAGCTCACAGCTCCAGATTACAGAGCCATGGCTGTAGGGAGGGGAGGGAGAGGGGGATTAATGGTGCCTCCAGAGAGGAGAAAACAGGGAGATTAACTGAAGGAGGAAAGAGGGAGCGAGGGATTACAGCTCTGTGGATTGCAGGAGCCAGAAATAATCCCAGCAAACTGACCAGCACAGTCCAGCACAAGTGTATGTGCATGTATATGTGTGTGCTTGTGCCTTTTTTGTGAGTGTGACGTACAAATTGGGAAACGAAAGGACATGACGTGGTGAATGTCATCAATGACAGATGTAGCTTAAATGACCCCTGTTCACATTAAAATGCATGCGAGCGATGCGTGAATGTGTGAGAAGGTAGACTGGAACGTGAAGAGCTGATGCCGCTAAGGCAGAGAGTTTGTCCATGGGGCCCCACTGAAACCATGTGCAGCCAATCAGTTACAGTTGGTCCCTCATCCTTACAAAGGCTCTTTGATGTGAGCGAGGCCTTTAAATTCAACCTTGGGGAGTCACAAGGCTACATGGGCTTTGATGTGAGTCAGGAGAAACCTTGCGCCATTCCTAACAACAAGACATTCTGCACAACAACAAAATGTCTGCTCGCCTGACAGTCAACGCGTTGGCGACGAGTGCAGATTGATGCCCGCATGGGAAAGTCAGCGTGCTGAACACAAACATGCTGTAATGAACTGTTTCTCTACATCTAGACGGTGTCTATGCCTCTGTACAATGTAACAGGTCAATGTAACAGCAGCAAGTATCACTATTTATCTCCTAATCTGTATTTGCTTATGCACTGTAATCAGAGATTTTACTCTTCAGCCCTAGAGAGAAAGATGTTGTATTGCATTTGATCTCAAAGAGCCCAAAAAGATCCTGACAGGTGAGCTGGAAATACATTATATTGCTTCTCAGCAGAGGTAACATTTCCGTCCATCAGTAGCTCCATGGGGCTGTCATTTTACATTTAGGCATTGCTTTGGCAACATTTTTCTGCACTTGAAAACCCTTGTGACACAGTGGACATGGGCTATTTGTGTGCTGCGGATCTGCTTGTTGTCACACAATCTATGGTGTAAATATCCGTCCATTTATGTTTCAATTTGCCAGCCTCCCTCATCTGCTCCTTCATCCTGTTATGCAGCTGCTGGCACCCCTCCAAAACACTCCAGCTCCTGCAGCTCTAAGCTCCTCCTCCTCCTTCTTCTTCTTCTTCTTTTTCTTCTTCCTTACCTCTTCTTCCACCTCTTACTTTATCATTGGGCAACAAAATGTCTGCCACACGCGAGCCATGCCGAGGCTCTCCTCCCACTCCCTCTGTCTTTCCTTCCTCCTCTGGCTAACCGAGCTGCACAGTGGTTACGTAAGAGCTGAGGTCAAAGTGTCACTGCCGTTGTCAAGGGAGACACAGAACAGAGGGGCTTTAGAGGAGATGTGCACGGGGTGAGGGAGAGGGAAAAAAACAGCACACAGGAATAGCTTGATAGGGAGAACTGTGCATAAAAGGCTCGAAAATAAGAGTTTGAACATGTGTGCATGAATAAAAACATTGAGCTGTTAGAACATATTCCACTTGGGCTGAAACACAGGAGACAAGGAAGTGTATAAATAAAAAAGATAAGCGGTTACGTATGAAAAACAAGGAAGAGGCAGAGAGGAAAAAAAACAAAAGAATGTGAGCGCCTGACTCTTTCTGTGTGGGTAAATGTGTGTGTGTGTGTGTGTGTGTGTGTGTGAGGAACAGAAAAAGAATCTGTGACTGTAGGTGCTCTGTGCTCGGCTGCTCCACTAACCTAGTTCGAGTAATCTCTGCCTTCATGCTGTTTCATAACACTGCTGCCAGAACATTGCATCATAAGGCCACTCGCTGCAGCACACACCCCAACCTTCAGCACCCACCCACCTCCTCATCAGCACCCACAGGCACACACACATTTACATCAGATTCATTTTTTCACTTGTGGATTAAAGCGGGGGAGATGAGCTGTAAATTTGCTTTAAAAAAGAAGTTAAAAAAAAAACATCTCAATAGACAGAGATGATTCACATGAGCGAAAAAAGAAAGAAAGAAAAACACAGTTGGTGCATTTGCTGCAAACATGCCCCCCTGGTGTGGATGACATGCTAACACTGAGACAAAAATGTTCAATAAATGAGATGCAAATGTTACTGCAGCGCTCGGGAGATATGTTCCTGCATGTCCAGTACAGAAATGTGAACATGAAACAGGAACCAGGCTGCTGTGAATCAAACTTTGCGAGGTCACTGGGTGTAAACTCTGCAGCTGCTCCACGGAGAATAATTTGAGCGATGGTGAGCAATCATTGGCAGAGCAGCAGGCGCGGATACTTTCCTCTTATGCTCAACTAAGAACACAAAGCTCATTTCAGAACGGTAGCTTGGATACATATTCTATAGGTCCACAATATGACTCTCCAAGACACTCTAGATCCTATCTATTGCCAGTAAATTACACTTTTCTCTGTTCCCAAGTCTTATGGGGAAAAGTTTGTTATAAATATCACAAGCACTATTAAACGGTGGATGGTACAGTCTCAGTTGAATGACATAGTACAGTGAGGAAACACAGTGTTTGGAGAAAAAGTCTGCATTTGTATTGATGTTGAGGGGTTTTGGGGTTTCAGCTAACAAATATCTCACTTTCACCATTAACTGATTAATTGTTTGGTCTATAAAATGTAAGAAAATAGTGAAATATGCTGGTTACAACCCCAAGGTGACATATTCAAATGTCGTGTTTGGTCGAACAAACAAAAGAAACTGAGTTTACTCTCATCTAAGACCACGAAAACCAGTATTTGATTAAGTGGAACCAGTTGATTCTTTTTTTTTTTTTGCCTTTTGCTGATAAAAACAAAGTTGAAAAACAGAGTTGATTAATAAATTACAAACTCTAAATTCAGCTGCTGTTTCTGTGAGATCACAGGTCACTTTTCACACTTTCATTTTTGGAAGCTCACATAGGCCAAACGTTGCGAAGTCCCCTAATAAAAATAATAATCCAATCAATTATCAAGGTGTCAGCTCTGGTAAACAAAGAACCTGTCTGATGGCTTCTGGCTCGCTTGCTTTTAACTTGACACGGGCCCTTTTGTGTGGAGTCTGCATGTTCTTCCTGTGCCTGTGTGGGTTCTCTCTGGATACTCCAGCTTCCTCCCACAATCCAAAAGACATGCAGGTTAGGTTAATTATTAAATGTGAGTGTGAGTGGTTTGTCTCTCTTTCTATGTCAGCCCTGTGACTGACTGGCGTCCAGTCCAGGGTGTACCCCGCCTCTCACCCTAATGACAGCTGAGATAGGCTCCAGCACCCCCTGTGACCCTGTGTGTGAGGATAAAGCAGGTATAGAAAATGGATGGATGACCAATGACAAATTTGCAGGAATCATGCTGCTCGCTCTCTCTCTCTCTCTCTCTCTCTCTCTCTCTGTAAATGCTGAGGGTGATGTGAAGCCGGGGAAGCTGTGGATGCAAACAACGTGCGTTCGTGTCTGTTTTTAAAGCAGAACTGCGGGTCTAATTGCCTCCCCATCACCTCCTGGAAAGTGCCAATCTCCGCCTGCGCGCCGCGACTCCGACTCAGTCACTCTCCCGGCCACCTTAAACGCGCTCCCGCGTGCGCGCTCCCGCGAGTTGCTGCGAGAGGAGCTGTCGGCGGTGAGATCATGGGAGAGTCCACGCTTGGAGAAAGTAGGTTAGCAGGGTAGACTGAGAGGAAAGCAAGCGGAGGAAGAGTCAGAGGGAGAGCAGAGGGAGGGGGAGCCGTGCACCGCCGCCGTCCACCGTGGGACTATTCTGTCACCGGAGAGGGAGAGAAAAAACAAGAAAAGTTGTGCCAAACCGATTCTCCTGTTAGACTGTTAGGATGCGATCCAAAGCGACTTCCTTCACTCTTTTATTCGGCCCGGACTTGATCGAGCGATAGAGGACAGGACTTTCGGGTAGTTTTTTTTTTGTTTGTTTGTTTGTTTTGGTGTCGGGCTTTAGGAGAGCTGTCTGCAGCCGGGACGAAGTTAATATCTCCAGAGCCAGCTCACCCTGGCTCCGGCGCTTCATCCTGCTCTGTCCTGTCACCGACATTATAACCCACATGTAGCCGAGTTTCCGTCGTCCGGCCTTGAAGAAGTAAAACGTCAACAACAACAACAACAATGAGAGGTAAATCGATTGTGTGTCACAGTGTATCTCTGCATGTTTAGTTGAACTTGGCGGTAGGGTTTTTTTTTTGCGGCCACATGTGTGCGCACAGGGAGCTGAGTGCGTCTGTTTGTCCTCCTCCCGGTGCGCACTAATCCCTCCTGACTGGATTAGAGCTGCGCCGAGCCCGAGCATGCATGCACCGACACTGAAGTTCAACATGCAGCGATTAAAGGCGGCCGGAGGCTTGTAACTCAATCGGGACAATCGGATACATATTTTTATTGAGCGCACGAATCATCTCTCGGTTCTGTTTGTGGCGAAGTCAGCCCGAGATGTCACTTTTACGCGTGCGTAATTTGGCCCCGCGATTCGCCGCGTTGTTAAACCGATGTGTCTTTTTGTGTGTGTGTGTGTGTGTAAAGAACTGTGAGTCACGTCTCACCTGGGAGTCCTTCTCTAAATTTTGCCAGGGCATCCATGTTAAGAGTTATGCAATGAGGAGAGGGAGGGGCATGAGAGGAGGTTGTTGTTAACCAAAACTAGAATTATGTAATCGAGCTGATCGGGTTTCTGATCAGGTGCATCAAAAACTTCAGTAGTGAGTTTGCGCACATCCTCATTACAGTCAGTACAATAAGATGTTGTTTCATTGGTAAATAACCATCTGATGCTGTGATATGTTCTATCCTTTGCAAACACTCCGAAATCTGATTGCAAACTTTGACGTTTTTGTCAAACCAGACGCGTCGGCGTGGTTTGCGGTGTTGTTGTGATGTGACGGCCGTGCCAGCATGGCCGACCGTGTGAGCGTATGGAGGGAGAGGGACCTGGCTGTTCCACTGACCTAGTTATGTCACCCAACATTATACAGCACTGGCAGCGGAGGGAGGGTGGGGGCGGCTCCGGGAAGCGCCGTGCCACCGAGACGTGCAGCTCCATGTGCGGTTACATGCGCGCAGTGACGGCCGGCCTGCAGAGTTCAGACTTTGGGCATGTGGAGGGCCAGCAGATCATTGTCTTTCACAAGGAATGGTGGTTTATATGAAGCATGTTTTTTTATCTGTCAGATAAAAAAAAACAAAATGCAACATGCCTGTTTTTTTTTACAAATAGAAAACCTGAAGCACCTTGTTTATTATTCACATGTAGCTCATTGAAGCTGAAATGTAGTTTTTGTGTGCTGGAAAGGAACCACATACCACATCTACAACATAACCTCTCAAAAGTTTAGCTGGAACTCATCTTCATTCTGCAGTTTGTGGCTGCAGACAAACACATTTGCACAGATCACAGTTAAAACAGTCCTTGTTTAAACATTTACTGAAGTTTACTTCTCTTCTCTAGTTGCATTTTTTTTTGCTCTGCGCATCACCAACGTTACAGTCTTTTGTTGTGCAGGACCGGAGATAAGCCACAAGGAGATTTGTTTTTTCAGCATGGGAGGAAAGAGATGAATTTTTTGCACTAAAAAAAGCAGGGAGGGGAGGGAGGGAGGGAGGAAGAGGCAGAGGGAGCCTCTGGTGGAGGGAGGCTTTATTTCTGGCAGGATATCCAAATGTAAACAAACCACAGCCCCCCTGTTCTGAGCTCACTGCACTGAAAATGTAGGTTAGTCACTCAGCCTGTTGTTTCCTCATTAGAAAAACATTTCAGCATTTTCTTTATCCCACTTGAGGTAGCCCACTAAGCATGCATGCATGCACATCTCTGCAATCACACATTGTCTCTGTCCACATGGTTGAGTCACTCAAACAGCTTTGGCACATTGGCAGGCCTTTTAGAGGTCAGGTTGTGTGATGTCTGGACCTCTGACTCTTTCTCTGTACTGGATAGCAGAGTGTGCTTCTGCAGTGTGTATGAGTGTTTATTGCATACAGACACCCGTGGTCCACACTGACACCCCAGAAGAGGCCTATGGAATTCTTAGCTCTGTTGTAATCCCCCCCTCTGTGGGCCTCAGCTTGGCCTTCGCTGGTATTTGCATCTTTTAAAATAGAGCTCCTTGATTTGAATGCACCGGCCAGTCAGACAGCCAGATTTTAAATGTGCCTTTTGAGCATGCAAGTGAAGTCTCATCACTTCTGTTTTTCGAGTAATAATAAATATTTAGCAAGGGCGGTATGTCAGGGGATGGGGCTGTGTTTGTCTCTGCAGCCTTCATAGATTCAAGCAGGAGGTGTGAAAATAAGCTGTTTTTGTTGTTGTTGTTGTTTTCAAATCTGAACATACATCTGCTCTCCTTGGGTTTATCTGTGAGGGCCTTGAGGCTTTGCAAGCTCCTCGTCTCACAGAAACATCCAGGATCTGGGAAAGGTTCTGTTGTCCGAGGCAACAAGGAGGAGCACAGTGCATTGTTGTGGTAGCGCTCTGTGCAAGCACCCAACTGTGAGGCATGACACAACAAGTGCTCGAGCACAATGTATGGAGCTCAAGCACAAGCCCCCACCACCCCCACCCACGTACTACTGAGTGCATTTTCTCATTCTGTCATTCTCTTGGTGAGGTAATGAAAAAAATTTAAGACATCAGCAGCTTTTTTCCATTCTGTTGCTCAAGGGCATCCAACAGGCTGTTTGATATTGTGACTTGCATACCAAGAAGACAACTTGAAGAAAAACAACTTGTACTCTATCAGAGCTGGCAGAAATACTGTAAAATAGAGAAGTGTGTGTATATCTGCGTGTTTGCACATATATAGTGGTGATCATGTGGAGGGTCAAAGTTTGTCTTTTTTTCCCCCTCTCTCTGACATACTGACACACTGTTTGATACGAGAGCCCTCAGGCTCCTCGGCTGTTTGTTCCACATTAGATATCGAGAAGTGATCTGTTGGAAGCACAAAGTGGGTGATTCTTCTCTCGACCCCACCCATACCAGATTAGCTTTTTGTAGAGATAACACGGTTACACACTTAGCTGCCTGATAAACACGCTGGGGCCAACACGTTTGTTGCTGAACTGTTGAAAGTGTGTGTTCCCAGTTTGTGTCATTTTGTGAAAAGGCCTGGCTGTGCCACACAACGTAGCCATCTGACTGCTCACGCAGCTCAAACGCCGTTTTTTGTTTGGCGTTTAGCATAATTTCATTTCATCTATGGCATTTCATGAGTTAAATAAATGGAAAGTGCTGCACATAGGCTTCAGGCATGGTGTTAGTATGAAGCATGATCGGTATTGATCTTCTTGGAATGCGTGTTCTCCCTAGAGAGCTAAAGGTCAGATGCCTTGACTGGAGTTGTAGCACAGGTCAATGACTATATTCAGGGTTAAAGGTAAATGTTGTTTTGACATTAATTACATTACTATTACTGCTTCTGTGTCTCTGTTGGCATTGGTAGACAGTTGAATTTGTCATATTTGTTAAGTAAGCCAATTTTCACTGGGTTATCACCTGATAATGTGGAGTTTTTTTGTAGCAATGAAAATGATTATTCAATTTATAGATTAGTACATAGACAGAAAATGATCGGGCAACTACTGCTCAAGTCACTTTGGAATAAAGGTTTTGTTTTCTAAAGCTGGTTTAGTTTATGTCAGCCTTGTCTTGTGTATTATAATGTCTTTTTTTCACTTTTTTTCTGATGTTTTCTAGAGCAAACCATTAATTGATTAATCAAGAAAATACTTGATTAGATTAGTCAATAATTGGAAGTTCTTTTTCGCTATTGGATTAGCACTACAGGTCATCCCTGTTATTTTTCCGCACTTATTAATGCTTTATATTTAGGCAATTTGTTTAACTTCATGGCAGTTTTTCTTTTACCAGTGTAATGACTACAGAATCTCATTAAATAAGGGAACATTAAGAAGATGAGTATTTTGCTGTCCATGGTTTGCGCCTGGACATCTGCAGAGAGTCAGAGAAGAGGAGTGATAAAGCATGTATGTGCAGTTAAGGCAACAGGGGTGGGTGGCTGGGCATCTGTGTAATTCTGGCTCTCAGCACAGGACAAGAATAGAGCGGGATGAAGCAGAAGCTCAATGTCATGTCAAAGACCGGGTAGGGAGAGGGGCGGGGGCTGAATATCTGACATTCAGGTTTAGAGTTTGTCTGCTCTGAGTGGACTGTAGCCAGGTACAGTATGGGTTATTACAGTCAAACATAATGTGGCTTATATAAATAGTAAAACAGCACAGTGTTTGATTGGAGCATACAAATTAGTCCTCACAGAAAAAGACTTTGGGGAAATTAGTGAGGATCTGTGTTGGGTATTCACTGGTAAGTGTGGTTTTTCTAGGCTTATTATGATTAACCCTCTTGGTTAATTTTGCTGTTATGTAACACAGCCTGTTTTTTTTCTGATGCAAGCTGTGAGCCTTCAGGGAAATGTTTTATTGCTAAGTCTGACCATTGTTCAGCTCCACCTTAAAACTGGTCTGTGGAGAGGCGGGATCGAGCCTGCCTCCCTCCTCCTTCTCCCCCTGCAGTGGGAAAGTGTGTCAGTAGGACAGAATGTCCACATGGGCTGACAGGCTACAGCGCCCGACTGACGGATGACTCAGCCAATACCAAGGAGGCTGCAAATGCCACTCAGCCAGTGGGAAAGAGCAAGTCTGGGAGGGGCGGGGAATCGGTGTTGCTAGAGTGAGCCTGCTGAATGAGTGTTGTGAGGAATGCTCTCAGACGAGAGTTATATAATTGTGGGATGAGGGAGGGGTGGAGGGGAACCTGAGAGAAAGAGAGGAAGGGAGGGAGGCGGAGGGAGATATTTTTCCATTGCATGCCTGCAGCTGCCCTGATCAGTTGGAGTATTTTAGTCAACAGTCTTAGAGGGGAGACAGCCGCCTGTGTCATTAAAGGGGAAAAGAAGTGGAAAGTTGTGTTTTCCAGTACCTAAGAGTGCAACAATTCCTCCTCAATGACAGAGACCTAAGTAGTTTTCCACACATCGCCCTCACAAAAGGGATTTCTTTCAAATCAGTCTAAGATGATATAAACAGCAAAGCCGAGTAACAGTGCTCTAATGATATGGCTGGTGTTGTTTTTCTCCTTGGTCAAGAGAGAGGGAGTCTTTGTGTGTATGTGTGTCATGTGCGAAAGTCATGTGATCCCCTATCTGTTTGTGTACTCTGTTCCTTCATGGGGGCCACATGCAGTGTGCAGACAGATGTAGTGTATATACTTACTGTGGGACAGTTTGTCTGCAGGCCATTTGTAGAAAAAAACAAAAACATACATGTGCCCCTTGCTGGTGCTCTTTATCTTCTCTTCTCTATTACTACATTCTGTTGCAAAGTACAAGATTTGACCCTGTGTCGGTTTCTAAAATGTGTTAATAATTTACTAATAATAAAAATAACAGGATTTTAATAATGCTTTTCAAACAATAATATGTTGTGCAAAACACTGTGAAGTACAGTTCAGAGGCAATAAAGCATCATAAAAGAAGCCAAAAGGACAAAAATACACCAACAAACAGACAAAGATGTGAAAAACATAGAAGTAAGTAGTGATTTTTGTTACCATGCAATTTACAGATAGGGAGTTTCAAAGGCACAAAGACCCCATTTGATGAGACATGTTTTAACCAAAAGGACTGACCTCAGGATCACAGACTCACACCTTATTACATTGTCAGTAAAATCTTCATACAAATCTGAAACTCAAAGGCTGCCATTTGAGGGAGGCAAGGTGGAAATATAACGACTCAATGAAACAAAAATAGTTCAAAAGCCTTGCAGTTGTTTTTTGTATCAGCTGGAGATGGCCTTCTAATAGAGCAGTGAGTACACACAGTGACTATCAGCAGTCAAACTGTGACCAGATAAAAGCATGGGCAACCTTTTCAAGGTCTACATGAGACACAAAAGATCTAAATTTGGCTGAGATTTATAGCTGGAGAAAACATGATGGCACATAAATGACGAGCAAAAGACTCAAAAGAAAGAACCAAAAATCATGTCTGAAAAACAGTTGGCGTGTATGATAGGGATGCAGACACTAGTAAGAATTAAAGTGAGAAGATAACAAACTTGGTGGCAATTTTGAGTGGGACAAACTATACATCTGTATCATAAGCAAAGCATTGGAAATGGACAAGTAGAGTACATAATTTACTACTGGGTAACATCAGACGAGACAGGGACCAAACAGGAATACATATAAAACCTTTGTATCATCAAGGTCAGAGCAGGACTGACGAGTCAAAAAGTTCAAATCAAGGAGGATTATTAGATTACCACATTCAGCACTGAGAAGTAAATCAGTTTTATGTGCTGTACAGAACTTGATGTCTCAAAATATTATTCATCCATTCATCTAGAAAATCATTTACAAAGTCTTGGATAAAGTCTTTTAAGTTAAAAAACATGTTACACCAACAGGCACTGAATATGTGCCAAATATGGGCCTCTGTCAAAGTGTGTGGTATGTCTGAATGAATGAATCTCAATCTCAACTCAGTGTTGAGTGTTTTGATATTAACTGTTTTCTGATAACAGTCTGTAGTATGACTCAATAGCTTCATACAAGCCTCAGGTATAACTGCTACGCTTCACTGAGCAGGTCTCGAGTTCACTTTCTATGCAAATGTTTTTTTTCCATGCTGACGTCTCGCCTCAATGTTGTTTATGTTCCTGCAGCCCAGATCGAGGTCATCCCCTGTAAGATCTGCGGGGACAAGTCCTCGGGAATCCACTATGGAGTCATCACCTGCGAAGGCTGCAAGGTAAGGAGGAAGTACAGAGAGTACGCTGGGCTACCGAAGTCAACTTCAACCTGTTGGATCAGACATGCGTGTCATTTACAGTGTCCATATGTTTGCGTGTGTGCAGGGTTTCTTCCGTCGCAGCCAGCAGAACAATGCCATGTACTCTTGTTCCCGCCAGAGGAACTGCCTGATCGACCGAACTAACCGTAACCGCTGCCAACACTGCCGCCTGCAGAAGTGTCTGGCTTTGGGCATGAGCAGAGATGGTAAACACACACAAAGAACGCACTGTACCCTCTTTACATACTTCCCTTTTAATCGTAGCATTCAGCAGTAAACTTAAAAATTTACCACAGCCGTGGACTGTCACTTACCTGGGGAAAGTTAAGAAGCTAAGTTTCTCCAGCAAATCCCAGTGCGTGTGTTCCTTTTAATTTAAAGCTGATGCCAGGAGAATGCAAAGCCTGTGGAGGTAATGTTTCAGCTGTCATTAGGGGCCTCCCCACATGTTGCTCTCTCTGGTAGGCTGCAGAAGAAAACAAATTTACTATAGCATCTGAAGAGGTGATGAGCTGTTATCAGTCATACTGTTTATAGGAACTGGAACATACAGTACTTATGGATAAAGGGGCAGAAGTACGATGTAACAGCAAAAGAAAAAAATTTGATTCCTGCACAAAGGTACTCTCAATCAAGTGTTTTAATTAATTAAATTAATGAAATTAATTGTCATGAATATTCATTTTACCCAAGGTTTTACAGTGACTTGAAAGACTTTACTTGTTGAATTTGTCTACGACAGTAAAATGCGTTTTCTCTCTGCAGCGGTCAAGTTTGGCCGCATGTCCAAGAAGCAGCGCGACAGCCTCTACGCCGAGGTCCAAAAACACCAGAAGTCCCAGGAGTGTGTGAGCTCCGGAGGCGGGGGCCCTACTGCTCTGTCCTTACCCAAGGAGGACAGCGTCTGTGGCGGTGGCGGGGAGGATGGTGAAGAGGGTCTGAGCCGGTCCTACAGCAGCGGGGGCTCCAGCTCCACCCTCAGCGACCTGGACGACATTGCGGCGCTTCCTGACCTGTTTGACCTGCCACTGACCCCCGAGGAGGCCAGCGAGTACTGCAGCTTGGAGCTGCTGGGCGGGGGAACCAGCACCGGGAACACCTCCAACTCATCGTCCTCCGCTTCCTCCTCCTCATCCCTGTCCAATCAGAATTCCCCGCAGCAGACTATACTGGACGGGGGAGACGGCAACGGGATCCAGCTCCTGCACGCACACACACATCCGCTGCTGGCGCACACACATGCACTTCTGGACCATCTGCCCGATGACTGCTCAATAACAGACCTCGGTGAGTACTGATAATGATGAATAAGAAATGAGAATACCTTAAACTTTAAAGTAGTCGGGGCTTTTATATACTTAAATGAAGAGAAAACCAGGCCTTTATTTGAGATTCAATATAACAGGAATTTATCTGTAAGCTCCCCTTTTTGTATTTTGTTGTAACTGCTCCCATTTTTCATCTTTATATCTTGCTACACTCTCTTAATGCAAACACCTTCCATCTGTTTCACATCCACTCAATCTGATCGGTATAGGCAGGATTATTCATTTCCTTGTGAAACCTTTCCTGTAAGTGTTTAATTTCGCAAGCAACAGGTTGCATAAAGAAAACAAGGTCAAGTAGAATTTACCGTAATTAATAAATCAGAGTAATAACAATGTTTCTGGGAAAGGTAATAGGGATGATTACGTTGTGCTTGTTTGAATATAATGCTATAAGAATTTTTACTATCTGCCACTGGGCCATTGTCTGCTTTTATTTTGGAGTAAAAGGGTTGCATAATGAATTAGACTAAAGCTAAATGAAATAAGAGAAAATATAATATAAAACGCAAAACTGAATCACTGAAAATAAGATGAAGCACAAGGACATATCTCATAAACAGAGCCAGAGTGATACATGGCAGACAGGACAGCAAAACAGAGCAAGGACAAGATTTAATGGGGTCAAAATAAGCAGGAAACAAGCGAAGTGAAGCAGGTGTAAGACTTGCAGCAGTACAAGCTCAAAAACGGGCACAGATAAAGGGATGATGGTGAAGTGGTATTTACACAGATAAAGAAGCAACAGCTTTTTGTAAAAGTGTCTCTTGAGACGTTGAGGAAGAATATGTCTGTGGGTTTTTTTACATCTTTATGGCTGCTGGTAACAATAAACTGCAGGTAGAATTTGAATGGGGCTCTGGAGACTCCTTAAGGAAGCAGTGAGTAAATATTATGACCACCGGATATTACAAATGCAGGAGGTGGAAGAGAGATGAGACGAGTAGATGATGCCATTAGCACTCAGTCCTGTCGCCTCCGTGATCTGCAGATGTGCAGCGTCACTGTTACACTCTGCGACACTTTCTCCGTCTCCTCACAGTCGAAACCTGCCGCCAGCACAACAGACATCCTGAGTGAGAAAGTTATCTGATTTATGCTTCTGTTTTTTTTACAGAGCGCATCACTCAGAGTATTGTTAAGTCTCACTTGGAGACGTGTCAGTACAGCGCTGAAGACATGAAGAGATTCACCTGGGTACAATACACAGCTGAGGAAACACGCACTTTTCAAAACAAGGTACATAATGCAGTTTTAAACCCATATTAGTCTTATGTCATGTATCAATACAAGGTCAGAATAACAGATCAGTATTGGCTTAAATGTCGTCATCAGAACTTCATTGTCAAAACTTCATCAAAATTAAAATGCAACATCAGATATAAATGATGAATAGTTTGCAAGAAGCCAGAGGTTATATTTCTAAAATTACACTTGTAACTTTCATACAAACAAGTCTAATCTGATGATTCAACTACTAAGGCTGTATTTATGCTGACGTGATGTCAATGGACTTGAAACACTCACATCTCGTTTTTTTGTGTTGCTTTTTCAGTCGGCAGAGTGGATGTGGCAGCAGTGTGCGTACCACATCACCAATGCCATTCAGTACGTGGTGGAGTTTGCCAAACGCATTGCTGGCTTCATGGACTTGTGCCAGAACGATCAGATTATATTGCTGAAAGCAGGTCAGTGCACAGTCTATAAATGCTCAAATACTTAATATAATGAGTTCATTCTGTCTTTCTGTGAGTACGGTGCCTGAAACTTGCTAACTCCAGCTCCTTCCTGTTTTTTTGTCTCCAACCTTCTACCTTTTGTCTTATTTACAATTTGTTTATTTGTTTGAATAAATGACACACAACTTGGTTTGAACATGGGGGAGAAAAACACTATTCTTGAAACAAAATTTTCTGTTCACCATAAAAATGCATATATTTGACAATACGTTTACTCAATGTAAATCTTTTGAACTTGAAAAAAAAATCTTTGTGGATATCTGTGTTATCCTGTTGATTTGAATGGTTAAAAAAAACGTCTTATATATGCTGTGCACCAATCTGGGTCAAAATTATTTACATTTTGTTGTGTTGTTTTGTGCATGTTGGAGTATCTTGGACACTCTCTGTCCCTCCCCCTTCCTCGTCTCTCTCCATCTCTCCATCTCTCCATGTCTTTGCCTCTATCTGTGGCTACCCTTTCAGGCTGCCTGGAAGTCCTGCTGATACGTATGTGCCGAGCATTCAACGTCAACAACAGCACCATTTTCTTCAATGGAAAGTTTGCCCCGGCTCCGTTCTTCAAAGCACTCGGTGAGGATCTTACGGGGGTTGTGGTTGTGTAAGCTCTGAAGGATGTAGATAATTGACACAGTCAGACATGAAAGCTTCTTATGTTTCTCACTCTTTCCTCAGCTCCTACTGTCCTCAATTCATTATTGACAGATCAGTGATACTGCTGCACTGACTGACATAATCCGTTATTTTCAATGACCTGACTGTGGTAAATGTATTTGGAATGACTTTATAAGGCAGCAATTTCAGTTTCAATCTTGTCAACAGCAGTTCCTTAAAGCCAGAACCAACTTTGAAGCATTGTCTCGCCTCTTTAGTGTCACCAGAACTGCGTAACAGTGCAACTTTAATGGGAAAAAGTGAGACAAACGCCATTAAACACAGCAGCTAACGGTGTGATAAACTCATTTAAGGAAAAATCAACCAAGTTGGGCCATTTTAAAAGATATATTACAGCAGTCAATGCAGCAGTTTTTCTCCGTGAGCTGTTTTCAATTGATTTTGAAAACACTTAGATCCTCTGACTACTGAGAGGTCAGGCAGACAGCCACGAAACCATAGAAGTTTCACTCTGAGTATGAAGTTTCCCCAGTAAGAAACATAGGCCTCAATCATCCCACGTAACTCTTGCATCAGTTGTCGAACTGCGAAGGACTACAAATATCTTCAAGCTTTTATTTTTGACAATTTATCTTTTGTTGTTTATGCAGGTTGTGACGACCTAGTCAGTGCAGTGTTTGACTTGGGAAAAGGACTCTGCCGTCTGCAGCTCTCTGATGAGGAGATGGCTCTGTTTAGTGCTGCTGTCCTTCTATCTCCTGGTGATTTTTTTTCTTCCTTTTTTTCCCTTTCTGACTCACACATATATACGTCAACACAAACATGTTGAAAGAGAAGTGCATATGTTAGTGCAAATTTCCCCATTTGTGGGACGAATAAAGGTTGAGTTCTTCTTCTTCAAAATCACAGCAGTTTATTTGAATCTGTTCTGCTCTGGGTAAAGAAGGCCACACTGATGGTCAAGAGCGACTGTAGGATTTCCATTTCAAACAGACACATTAGACATTTTTTTTTAGCAAACTTGTAGACATTTTTCATTTCAAAACATTTACCCATGTGTTTGCACATCAGTTGACTCACATTTCAGGACTGTCATTTTTTGAATTTCAGACACTTAGTGCATGACATAATTGCTTCAAAAGCAGCACCCCGCTGATCATTTCATTCTGTGAAATAAACACTGTTTACACTCACAGAAATTCATCATTAATAATAAGACATCTAATATACTTCCATTTCATTTGAATGGTGCATCCATAAAGATAGAGTAAAGATAAAGAATATCTCACTTAGCAATAACCCGGTGTCGTATCTATCAAGAGCTGACACTGAATATTTGCTGTCAGACAGCGTGCAACATGATTTTAACAACCTTAGAGCTACTCAATGAGAAACGAAGCTGAACTGAAGGATTTTCTTTCCTGTAGATCGACCCTGGCTAACAGAAGGTCAAAAGGTTCAGAAGCTCCAGGAGAAAGTCTACCTGGCTCTGCAGCACAGTCTACATAAGAGTGGTGCTTCTGACGAGAAACTGGACAAGGTAAAGACAAGAAGTCTCGACTCCTTCTCAACACCCAGAAAAATGTACCCACACATACTTAAACTGACCTCTGTGTATCTTCTGTCCCCACAGATGATGTCCAAACTGCCCATAATGAAATCTATCTGTAACCTCCACATTGACAAACTGGAGTTTTTCCGTTTGGTCCACCCGGAGACCGCCTACAGCTTCCCTCCGCTGTACCGGGAAGTGTTTGGCAGCGAGATGTCTCTGCCAGACTCCACCGGGAGCTAGACAGACAGATAGACACACGAGAGAGGTGGAGAGAGTGTATTAAGAGGTAGGGAAGCAAAAAGAGAGACAGAGTAGGATAGAGATGTTGAAGCTCAACAACCAGCAGTTAAGAGACAATCCAGGACTTTAAATACTCCGTCTCCAATGATCCCAAAGTATTCCTCCACTTTCCCAGCAGGCAAAGCACCTTACACTACAGACCACACATGCTCATGGTCCTCTGCATATTGTAGCATTAACAACAGGCGGATGGGCATCATATAATAGTAATAACACAGCAGCCCACTAAGCATGAGACTGCTCCAAGCTCTAACACTTGTTGAACATCAGATCCACCGTGGGTCACCCAACCAGTTATGAATGTACC
Source organism: Scortum barcoo (assembly GCA_023238725.1). Lineage (NCBI taxonomy): Eukaryota > Metazoa > Chordata > Actinopteri > Centrarchiformes > Terapontidae > Scortum > Scortum barcoo. The sequence continues at coordinate 18,464,483 of CM041533.1, read as the reverse complement.
TCATCAATAAGCACCAGTGCACAAATCAGAACCTAACAGTGAATGTACAACCCTGCCACTCTGAGACAGAGTTTTACACATAGTATTAGAATGAAGTTGTGTTGTTTGACAGGTCTCACCATTAAAACAGTGCTCAGTCGACATATTTCTTTCTGCATTAATACATCTCAGTGTGGTATGCATGCGTATTCATACAGACAATATCCTCATACTGACCATCACTTAGGGACCAAGATCATGAGTCATTTTCTCCGCTATAAAAAGAAACAGACAGATACAATATGACTCACGGCTTAGGCTGACCTCCTTAAATCAGCTGAGAACCAGTTTCACACACACATTTTTAGACAGTGTTCGGTGCTGCCTCTTTGTAGGCTCTTGTAATGCAATGAGAAACCTCAGTCCCACACACCCCTTTCCTTGTAAATGCCACTTAGAGACAGGACAAGATGAAATTATCTTTAATTTATATACACATTTATAAACAAATATTTTAAATAAGAATGTAAATAGATGACTATATAAATATATGGAGAGAGTTAGAATGTGTGAGTTCAGAGAGAGAGAGAGAAAGAGAGGAGAGGGAGAGAAAGTGGATAGTAAGACAAATAGAGAGAGGGGGAGAAAAAAAAGATGGATACTTTGTGAAAGCTGATATGTGGACTCTTTTTTTCTGGACTATTTCCTCTCTTGACAGTACCCTCAGGTTTCCTCGGCAACAGGCCCCCCTTTGCCCCGACGGCAAAACCCAGCAGGGTTGGGCAAGCGACGGGGTGGACACTTGTTGCAGATGCAACTCAGCAGAGGAGGCAAAGACTCAAACAAAGGGGGGTGGGGGGCAAAAAAAAAAAACCAAAACATTGCCTCCGTCTTGCGTTCAAACGGAGAACTTCCAGTCTGCGCTGTTGCCGCCTCCTGTTGCCTAAAGAGACAAGGGGACAAACGGGACACTAAGGACAAGAAAAAGCCAGGCAAAAGATGACTTCATGAACTGTATGATAAAAAGGGGATACACAGGCTCTCCCCACCTATTTCTAACCAGCATTCAGTACAGTAGGTGTTGTATAATCGTCTTTCACTCAAAATGTTTCAGTTGGTTAACGGCCGGACAGACGACGGTCCATAATATGTATCATAAACCCTTCTCGCTGGTTGGAGCAACTGTATTATTTTGTACATTTGCTGTTCCTCTCTCCTCCAATCCCAAATCCCACACTTGTCCGAATACCAAGCACTTATACTTTTCCTCCTTCTCACTGGACACTAGTCTAAGGCCAGACAGAGTTACCAGCTGCCCCCCTGAGTTGGGCCTCCATGCTAGTAAGACTTAATAGTTTTCAGTCAATTTGTTGTATTAGTTCTGTTTGTTTTTATTATTTCTTATCTGTCACACAAGGCCACCCATAACTGTTTACATTTTTCATGTACATAAATTACGCGCTTTCCGAAGGTTGTAACAGCACTGAGACGATGGTGACGACGTCTTACTCCGGGTGCTGTGAAGTTTTTGAGCAGAGTCTGAGGACCTGCTGCCTGCCGCTCAGGGAGCTAGCTGTGATCTCTTGTCCCTTTATTACCAGTGTCGTCCTTTTAGCCTTGTGCTCCTCACACCTTTGCACCTAAGATGAGACCCATAACCATAATCACTGTGGACGTAAGTTCTATTTTTGTGAATGTTACTCACAAAGTGTCAAAGCCCTTCCCACTTGTCCTAATATTGTAACATTAAATTTTTGAGACATAGGAATTAAAAAAAAAAAAAAGAAAAAAAAAGTTAGAGTTAAAGATGAATTTCATTATTGGGGTTTAATGTTTCTTTTGCTGTGATTTTCATTTATTTGTCAGTCTTTTATCCACCTTTTTCTTTACGTGTCTCCATTCTCGTCTTGTAAAGTCAGTGATCTATTTTTTTTTTTTAATTGAAGAAAGATTAGGAAAAGTACAAACAAAAAAGAATAGTTTGTCTCCCTTCTCTTTCCCTGTATGACAAAATGTACAAGAGGTATATTACTAGTCCAAGAGTAACTGAGTCACACAGCGCGATATATATTGTTGTCCAATGGGATACATTATATGTGGTTTTAAGAATGTAATAAATGGTTTCTTTTTCTTTTGAAATGTTTCTCTGGGTCTAATTTAAATTTGACTGTCATGTTGACGTGCATGTAAAATGGGTATTTGCATTTTGTTGACTGGTCAGACAACTAATCAGTCTCTAAAATCACTGATCTGAGATAATGTAAATAGCTACAAAGATGCTCATGTTTTGGATCACAGTCTAGTCTTTGTATTGGGTGCATGCTGTATTTCTTTTGTGCCTCAGAACTGTAATGATTAGTCTTAACAAAAAATTAATCAGGAACAACTGGGATAAACGATAAGTCACAGAAGTCATTTGTCAATCAAGAAACTGAATCATTCTGTGCAGCAGCTTCTCCCACATGAAGATTTGCTGCTTTTCTCCATTATATATAAATGTCTCTATTATATATTATTTTCTCCATTTGTCATAAATCAATTATCTTTGTCAAACATTTAGAGTTGAGAGTGAGTAAAGTGTACTTTAAAGCTTTTCCTGGAGCTCTCAAACACCTCTCAAAGTCTTCCTAATAGATGGGGTTTGCACAGACAGTCTATTAACCAATCGATCAATCGATAAGTTAACCCAAATAAAACAGCACTCTGCTGTCATGTTAAAGTAAACCAATGGCAAAATATTTTCTGAGAACGATTTGATCCTCTATATTATCTGTTTATCTTATGTAAATTAACTATTAAAATGCATGTAGGGCTCCAGTTAATGATTATTTCCATCATGGATTAATTAGCCAATTAATGGATGGATGGATGATGTCTAGGCTTAAGTCAAAGTCAGCAAAATATTCATTGTGTAATTTTGCTGAGAAAGGAGGATGTTTGGATGGATGAAGTGTGTGTGTGTGTGTGTTTTGACCCAGTTAATCCAGCAGCATGGAGCCTCCTCCCACATGAGGCTGGAGCCAGGAAACTGGTTGCCTAGCAAGTTTCACATCTACGGTGCAAAGTTTGAAGACGTGTTGCTCGGCCGCTGTTTGTCACCCACAAACGCACAGACACCACTTGAAAACACAATTCACCCCCACGTTCAGGTCCGGGTGACAACACTGACGGTGCAAGATGTCTGTCGCGGGATTTAAGAAGCAGTTTTACAAAGCAAGTCAGGTAAAACCGCGACTCTTTTTTTTTTTAATCAACATTAGCCGGTAGCTTAGCTTAGCCACCTTAGCTAACACTCTCGTTACTTTTGATGCGAGTTTACGTTAGCTTCAAGCTCGCTGGCTAACCAAAGTTATGAGTAACGATTTAACATGCTGTCTCGGTTGAGTACAGGGTTAATGAAACGCTTTAAGTTACTTAAAAGTACACGAATAGCTAAATATAGTGATGTTAAACTCTTCAGTAGCTGTCAAAGGCGTCGCAGGTAACGTCAACGTCCCCACGTAACGTCAAATTAACGCAGAGTTAATATGTTAACTTTATAATTATCTTTAACTGAACTCACATTAAACTTAGGTATTTACTGTTGACTTCCTTTTAGGGTTTTATCTTAAGCACTAAAGTACTTTAAGTTAATACAGCTCTCCGTCGGTAGGTTGATTGTCATGAGTTTGAAGCCAACTTTTTGTCCCAACTTCGCAGATTGTCGCTGAAATAAGGTGTAAATACGCAATCAGCACTAATTAGCCGAAACTATTGACCGACCCAGGGGTGGGTCCTTGAAATGATGAGTTTGTGGTTTGGTGTGACATGATGTTTGGTGTTTTGTTGTGATGTTAAACAACAGGTGGATTCATCGGTCGTGTGTTTAAGTGATATTCGTGTTTGTTATGTCTCACGCTTTGCATTACACAATCTCTCAAGACAAATTGGCCAGTGTGCCCTGTTGATACCAAATCAGACGACACGTGTTTTTGCGATGATACATAAAAATACCTCTCAAACTATAAAACTGACCTGACCTGTGACCATCTCAATCTCACTGGACAATGTCATTAGGTACATATTTAACATGTTTGAAGTTTGTATCCAGTCTCCTCTATATTCAGATTTATTGAAGAAAAGCCATGATGAAATATTTAAACAAAGTGACTTGATGCCATGTCAGTCAAATGTCTGACTGCCGGATTGTGTACAGACATTGACACATCACGGCTCTGCATTTGTTGCTTTTGTAAATCTTGGATGTGTTTGGATTTGTTTGTTTTCCTAATTTCAAATAGCCCTCATCCCTCTGGTGGCCTCGAGGCGGTTGAAAGTTAGAGCCGCCACCACAAACATGTCTCAGCAAGACACAGCCTGTAAAACTTGTGGCCTGTGTTTTGGTGACACCAGCCTTGCAGCAGGTCCTTGCTTTGACCCAACATTAGGTGACGTTCAAGGGACGGCTGCTCGCTCAATGGGTGTGTATTGGAATCTTAGTTATGTGAATACTCTGCCCAAACCAGCTTCCAGTTGTTTAGTAATCCAGTAGACAAAGATTTAGTCAGTCCATTGACAGCACAGTAATAACAAATCAGCGGTGACTGCAAAAATCGTATATTCTGTGAAATATCTTTCAAAGTTAAGCAGTACAGGTGGATAGTAACACTACCATATTGTGGTACTGGCCAACTCCCACCACAAAAACCTCAACTGTCGGGACATACAACACAACATGTAAGTTATACTCTGAACGTCCTGCCCTCTATTATTACAGGCCTGGCCAGTACGTGTTGCATCTTCCCTTCCAGGATATGAAAAGAAAGAAAACAGGGTGGAGGAGGATGATGATTCTGTATATTAGTTGGCCAGCAAAGTTGATACCAAGCTGCCATAAAAATATATTAATCTTGATTCAGTCAATGATTAAACATGAATAATTGGCAGTTAAATTGCTGAGTAAACATTTGTGTAGCTGACATGACTAAACTCCACCACCCTTCCAACGCGCACACACACACACACACACACACACACACACACACACACACATAACATAGTCAGGCCTGGATGGGATCATTTGTAATGATGAAGAACAAAAACTTGTGCTGGCAATTGTGAAGCCAGATGGGATGCTGAACTTGAGTTTGTGTTTGGACTTCACACATCTACATGCCATGACTTAACATCTGGTACCAAGAGATTCATTCATTGAAATTAAATAGTTGTCTATTACACTTCATAATTAGGGAACATGTGGGGCTGAGTAAGTTCTCATGAACCAATTGGCAGTCAGAGCTTAAAGCATTTTCTGTGTTTCACACAAAGTAACTTTGCCAGGCCTGTGTATTATATAAACCAGAGAGATTGATTGATCCATCTGCTCATAGTTTTATGTGCAGTGTGTTTAGTGACAGCTGCACCGAGTTGAACCAAATGTGAAAACACACATACACAGTGAGTCTTTGTTTGGCCTGTCAGCCAACTGCACAGGATTTTAGAGTTTGTTGCTCTGGATGAGAAATAGAGACTATATGTGCCATGTGTGAGTGAGAGCAAGATGTAGTTAGCATGTGTCTTGAGTGAAAGTATCCATGGATGTGTTTTGTGTAGGAAACTGTAATATTTGTGCTGACCTGATGGGAAAAGGAAAACGGAGGCTCTTGGTGGAGAGGAAAGTCCAGTGTGCAGAGCTCCCTCCCAGATTTGAGGTTCCTCTACTGATGGAAAACATGTGCATGCCTTGGAATTTGAGAGTTGTTTTAACCAGGCCTGGGGAAAAAGAATATGGTGGAAGATGTTAAATAGCCATTAAAGTTTGGAAATTGGTAACAGTGTGTTTGTGAGGTCTGGTCCAATTTTCTTTGACAGCAAGTCAAACAGGTTCTGTTCTGTACTTGACCTCCCTCTAGAGGTACACAAGTACATTTAACAGTTAATAAAATATTCACAATATTAGCAATAAAGATTCGTTTAAATGTACACGACTTAATCAGTCCGTCATGTTCTTTTATGTGTATCTTGTCATGTTAGTAATGGAGCAAAGCGTTTTAAAAAGTAATCATCCATTAAGCATTGACTTCAGTCGGCTTCATTGCTGCGATTGCTGTGTTCACAGATGGTTAGTGAGAAGGTCGGAGGTGCAGAGGGAACCAAACTGGATGAAGACTTCAAGGACCTCGAGAGGGTAACATTCTCACACACATACATATATTTTAAGAAAACATCTAAACTAAACACGTGGAATAACAATGTGTCCTTTTGTCTTACTGAAAGTTAGAGATGTCACCCAGTTTTCCTTTACCCACTGAAACACTCACAAAGGTATATAACTCAGCACACAGGTATCATTTATTGTCTCTCTATAACCTGCACCACCAGAGAGCAGATGTTACCAGCAAAGCAGTGGTGGAAGTCATCAATAAAACCTCAGAATACCTCCAACCCAACCCAGCAACAAGAGCAAAGCTCTCCATGCTCAATACAGTGTCCAAAATCCGCGGGCAGGTGAAAAGTCCAGGCTACCCCCAGCCTGAGGGCCTCCTGGGAGAGTGCATGACTAAGTTTGGACGGGATATGGGTGAAGACACCAACTTTGGTAAGAACGGTACAGGCAGTCAGAGAAAGAGCTACATGATGGGAGAGATACAGTGTGTACATAATGGTGCATGTTTGGACACCGTTAAAAGAGAGAACAATTAAAACAGAGTGTGTATTAGTGCATTTGATGTACCTGTAGTTTTTAGGGCCAATAATGTCCCACAAACCCTAATACTGATTTTGTGTATGCATGTGTGTGTGCACGTATGTGCTGCAGGTGGGGCTCTCGTAGACATTGGGGAGACAATGAAGAGGATGGCCGAGGTCAAGGACTCTCTGGATATTGATGTGAAGCAGAACTTTATTGATCCACTACAGGCAGTCGCTGAGAAGGATATCAGAGACATTCAGGTAGAATCAAAAAGCTAGTATGCTTCTGCACGTACAGGCCAGGCATTGACTAACGAGCTCTGCAGTGTGTGTGTCAGCTGCAGTAGAGTAAAAAAAAAAAGTATTAACAGTTCAGATGCGTAACAGTGGATTTACATGCAAATGTTTGGATGAGGCAGATTTGTCAGAGTGATCATTAACAAGTGAAAATGGTTATTCATATCATGTCATCTGTGAAACATGATCTTCCCAATTCCATCTCTTTCACCTCCTCAGCACCACCTGAAGAAGCTGGAGGGACGCCGTCTGGACTATGATTATAAAAAGAAACGGCAAGGTAAAATCCCAGATGAGGAGATCAGGCAGGCCCTGGAGAAGTTCCACGAGTCCAAAGAGATGGCTGAGAGCTCCATGCACAACCTGCTTGAAACAGATGTGAGTAGGCTGTCGACTAAACTTGATTCACTTTGCTTTGCAGATGGCACATTGGAACTGGCTGGACCTGTTTTGTTTATAGAACACATTAATAAAAGAGGTGTCTATTTTCAGTTTACTTCCCCTTGACTGACAACTGCTGTTAAACCTGTAACAATTTTCACTGATACTGATGTGTGTATTGTAACTGTTAATACAACACAAAATATGCTGTTACTTCAGATTTTTCTTTAATTTCTTAGAATGAATAATTTCTTGAATGCACTTCAAGAGAATATGGACATGCACAAATATTTTGCTACAAACACAGTAGGTGGCAATTCAGTTTGGCTATTGGTTAATCTATCAAGCTTTCATTTAATTCCGTTGTCAATAAAGTAGGCTAAATGACGTCAACATGTTCAAACAAACATCTAACTTTGACATATATGACATAGTTGGTCATAATTGATAAGCCATCTCATTCCATCAGTGTCAGTGGAGATACAGTATCTTTGATATATTAGGAGAGTTACACAAGGCAGAAGTGTTATATGGATGCCTAGTTTTCCTTAAGAGAGCCTAAATGTATTGATACTTTAGTATTTTGATGGGAGCTGTGAGAATATTGTTGAAATTGTGAAATTGTTTCCTAGCCTATGAGCAACATACACACTCATTTTTCAGTTTAGTGACAGTAGAAAGACATTTAATACAATCTGCTGAAATTATTGTGATTTAATTAAAAGTATTAATTGCCTTGGCAAATGGAGTTGAACTGTAATATTCTATAATGCTGCATTAATTCAGTGAACTTATTAAGCCAAAATAAACACCATTAGGGTTTTATGAAATATGGTTGCCAGACACACTCAGGCACATTAATGTGTCTTTACTGTTAGCTTTTTATTCTATCCGGTTTCCTTTTCTTGCATTAGAAATGCATTTTGCTTGCTGTTCACAGCAAACAAGCCACGTGTGACATGTTTAAGAACAGTATGGGTCAGTTGACACGTCTAGTTTTTTCCACAGTGGCTGGCAGTAGCATGAGCTTGTCAAACCCGACTTGTTTGGTATTTCCTGTTTTCATACCTGCTATCATGAGACACGGCAGTTCTATTTGAGTGAAGATGACGTGGTGAACAGTCCTGTTGTAAGGATGAGAGACAGTAATGCAAATCATCAACCAGTAAAGAATGCTCTGACATAGTTTTGTGTGTGCATGTGGTTGTAGGTGGAGCAGGTGAGTCAGCTGTCTTCTTTAGTGGAGTCTCTGCTGCAGTACCACAGACAGGCCTCACAGATCCTGGAGGAGCTTTCTGACAAACTGAGAGAAAGGTCAGTGCCGTGACTATTTGTGGAAGATGATGTGCCTTTTGTATGTTGAGACTGTGTCCTCTTGCTCGTGACGGGGGATGATTCAGCAGTATCATATTTTCTTCACCAGTCTGATTTAAGTAATGAATGTCATGTAGCAGCTGATGCTGAGCACAAATCAATTATTATTACCAAATGATGTAGATTTAGATAATTATTTTGAATTTTGTAGGCAAAGATAATTTAAAAAAAATCTGTTTTATCTCCAGTACTCCTTAATATATTTTACTTGGAAATAACATAAAGTAGATTTGTTTGCTTTTGACAGTAGTTGATAAGAAAATAAACATTAATATAATAAACATCTCTTTGTCTTAACTGCCTGTGTTGGTGCATCCTCTACTTGTGATTTCAGGGATGTCATGTGTTTTATTCTGATTGCGTGCAGGGTGAATGACGCTCAGTCTCGTCCAAGGCGTGAATACACTCCTAAGCCCAGACCATCCTTTGATTATGGCGACTTGGAAAACTCTAATGGAGGATACTCACCAGCTGCAACAAGCCCCCCAGCATACTCTGCCGGTAAACTTACTTTTGGATATTTTGCGAGAGCTGTGTGAGTGGCCCACTCCCAAGAGGGCATGTGTGCAGGTCGATCTCATTCTTAAGACTGATGTTTCTTTCCTTCTGCGACATTAAGCAGCCCCAGCACAATATCCAGCTCCGTCCTTCCAAAGAGCCTCCATCAAGAGCAGACGGCGTGAGTGAGACAGATGAAGTTTCACTTACACAGAACTAGAAAGTTTCACTACTTTCACTTCACTTTTTGCACATTTGTGCAGCAGAGAGGTGTATGCATGTCTGCGCGATGGTTCAAGTATTTAACTAACATAGCTGAATGGTGTTTGTTGGGTCCACTGTGTCCAGTCTGTCAAGTTCCCACGACAATACGGGGCTTGTCAGAGTGTGAATGTTATCCTGTCTGACCAAGGCTGCAGATATATACAGAATCGTCAGCAAACCACTCTCCACCTTTTGTTTTGAGTCATCAGTGACTGTAGCATTTCAATCAGAGTTGTCTACCAGATCAAATATTTGAATAGTAATTTGTTTACCTGCAGTCATGGTGTTGCTGAACTATGTATGTCTGACAGCCTTTACACTGCCTGCTGAAGCTTCTGAACCTCAAGGAAAATCACTACATGCCACATGGTTCCTTTTACAGTTACATTGTAGGCAGAGGTGAATCTAATATCCTTTACCTCTTCAGTCAAAACTTGAACATGGTCATTACAGTTGGAATAAAAATAGTTCAACTATGTCGTACATTGATTTTGATCTTGAGCTTCAGAAGCATTCTCCTTTACTCCCCTGATGACTAACTTATAAATATCTCCTGTTTAATGGTCTGTTCCAGAGTCCTATTGGAAAATATACTGGTGACATGCTGCCTCTAATGAAATCTGTTTTAAAGGAGAATATACTAATCTTATTGAAGGGAAATTGTCACATATTCCTTTCACAAAATGACAGTACTTGTACTTCCTTCTCGCACCTCTGTCTACTTTCTGTGGCTCTCTCTCTCTGCAGCTGAGCCATGCTGTAAAGCCCTGTACGACTTTGAGCCGGAGAACGACGGAGAGCTCGGCTTCCATGAGGGCGACATCATCACCTTGGTCAGTCAAATTGATGAGAACTGGTTCGAGGGAAGCCTTCGTGGCAGAACAGGATACTTCCCCAACAACTATGTTGAAGTAATGGTGCCTCTGTAGCACTGAAAACAGAAGAGGGGCGGGGGCAGCAGGATGGAGAGGATGAAAAATTGGGTGATGGAGGATTATCAACTCTCAATAATTAAAAGATCTTCTTCATTGTAATTAAAGGGTGAGCATCTCAAGATAAGGACCTAATTTTTGTATGTAGGAGTTTTTTGAGTAAAGAGCTTTTTTTATTCTGTCAGATTATGCTGAGATTTAATGGATTTTTAAAAACAGTAAGGGCAAGGAGATATTCAGACAGAAAATGATAGCATACACCAAATCCTAAGTCCTTACATTCATTCATTCTAAGCACCTGTGCACTTTGTACACTACACCTCCATCACCAGGACTGATAAAGAAACACCAAGAGAGAATGACATCTGTAATGACATGTTCAGCAGCATCCACAAACACTAAGAAGTGCAACTTTATCCTTAGATTCTCATGCTGTTTTATACTCAATTTTTCAATTTTTTTCTTGTCCTGTGTATTGTTGGTATCGGTACTACAGACATGCACGTATACATGTGCTTTCTTCTAAGCACCATTTTCTACACTCCCAGTTTTCACTTCAGTGCCTTCAGGCTTTAATACTGTTGTCATCGTAGACTAGTTGGAGTCAACATGGAGGACAGACTGTGTTTTGTCGATGTTTGAGATGGTCCTCCACTGCCACCTGGTGGTACTAGAGATCACTCCTGGCTGCTGGTTTGAGAGGCCTCTATATTCTTTTACCAATTCCATGCTGGGTAGCTTGTCTCATGTGTTAGTGTGATTTTTTTTTTTTCCCTCAGATATATATATGTAAAACTTAAATAGCTGGAGCAAGGCAGCAGATAATGTAGACTGACTGCTGTATTAAATGTTTTTTTTTCATTCTTACACTACTGCTGATTAGTGAAACTCTTCATCAGCTAAGGTTATTGAATACAGACAAAATTCTTTTGTAGTTAATTTTCAAAGAGCTGAAGTTTCATAAAAATGTCTCATTTAACAACCATTTTCACACTAATTGTTTGTCCACACTAAGTTGTCAGTGGTTTTGATTTACCTCCAACTCTTCCAGCGTTTCCCACTCCACTCTTCATTTAGAGATGATGCCAAAGAAAAATTGCACAAATTCCCAAATTGGACAAGACTGCAGTTAGTCATCAAAAGGGAACATATTTCAAACAGCCTGGTGCACACAGTGCTGCAAAATGAAATTAAATATATGAGATGATTATATGCCAGCATCTTGTTTTCCCTTTTTATTTACTTCACATTTTAAAGAAGAGAAGCAGACATTTGTTCCCATCACAAACCACAATAATGCAACATGATTCACCCCTAACCCCAAATATTTAGCAACACTATAACAAAGCCATAAGCATACATGCTTCAGTTCTGTTTTCTCAGGCTCTGTTGATACTGCTGGCAGTGTCTCTCACTACGTTTTGTGGGCTTTTACCCAGCTGTTAATGAATTTCCAGTCTGTGATTTGTTTTCCCCACATAGCGTGGGGGAAGCTTGGCTTTTGTACTCTAACCTATAAGTTGGAGCATGGAAATTATTCTGATGTGTTTTGGGTGGTTTTGTAGCTGCTTTGGTTGTCAGGCTGAAACTGTGCACCAGACCTGACAGAAAATGCTGTCTCCAAACGATTGTGTTCAGAATTCTTTAATAAAGAGGAAGGGCCCGCACACAATAGCTGGTTTCAGTTTCAATTAAGCCCATTACACTACGACTATGAACTGTGAGGGTTTGTGCTGTTCACTAAAATGCCAACTTTCTCCTCTTGTCATGATCCCCTTGTTAGACCGCCCCCCACCCATCTCATCTCTCCCGTCTCCGTTTAAACTGGGAGTGGAACAGACAGGTCTTTTCAGCAGGGAAGGGCACACAGCAATGGATTATGCCCTCCCTCCCCCCATTAGTCTTTATTCACCACCTGCCCCAGTACCCCTACCCCCTTTTTTTTTTTTTCTCATTATCCGCTCCCATCCCAATCCCATGGTGCCTCTGGAGCCCAGTCTCCTGGTCCTTCCCTGGAATAATCTCCTCATTGTTATCATAGTATGTGCCTCTTAAATGTAACGTTTGCATGCCTCCTATGTTATTCATATTATGTGTAGGGCCAATGGGGTTTTGGCTGTGCTGAGTAATAACTGTGTGGTTCAGGTGTGTGTTGTCACGCCTCATTACACTAAATCAAAAGCCTGGAGTTTGGAGAGGAGAAAGGCGTGTCGGGGGTTCAGGCTGAGCTATTATGCAGCTTGTATAATATTGATGATGAATAATGTCGCGGAACAAAGGGCCGAGATCAATTTTTGTCAGCGCTGAAATAGTTGTCTGAACGCTGCGGCTGACACTGATTGCAGCACTACACTCTGTGACGGCTCGTATCGCACCCGTACCTTTAAGTGTCTACACTTTGCAATATTGACAAATTAAGTATTATCACACTTTAAAGCTTTATATTTTATTATTCCCAATGTTAACATAATTTTCTGTGTTTAAAAATGTAACTGCTTTGCATGTGTCTTCATTACAGCTTTTATGTCTTAAGCAATGCCTCATTTTTGTAACTGTGACACTGTGGGGAGACTAAAGTGGGATTATCCTGGATTATCTTTAGGATATATGGATTACCTCTGTGCTAAATGTAATCTTCTGTGTATTGTATATTTTTGGTACTATGTAAAAGGGAGTGGATGCTGTTCATTCACTTCTTCAAATAAATGTTAAGTAATTTGGCTCCCAGTGTGTGTCTTTTACAGCCCTGCAATTGAATTGCTTGTTTTAAATTGAATCATAAAATATGTACACTGAAGCAGAAAACATCATAGAGCTGCAGGATTATCTCATTATCTTGACGTGCAACCCACTTGATTCTTACTTAAACCCATCTATTTGCACAATTGCTCATTTTTCCTCTATAAACATCACCATATTTTAGACATTTATGCCCCAACCATCCAATTTCTAATCAGCACAACCACCCGGCTGCCCGATCCCCCAGACACAGCAGGCTACACCAGCCAGCTGTTGGATTATTGCCACCGCGCTATCTCATCGGGGGAAGGCGTGTCACTCCCCGAATTACTCAGCGCCCCTTTGTCCTCGCTCCTTGCCCAGCCAGCGACACTCGATGGCGGCTGCTCCCGTCAGGCAGCGCTCTGGGCCGGGGGGACCCCGGGCGCAGCTCCCGCCCTGCTACTACGAAGGCTACCTGGAGAAGCGAGGACCGAAAGAGAAGGTAGGTCCGCCCGGTGCAGACCAAGTGCCATGTTGTTTCCAGTGCATGCTGTGGATAGCGGTGGTCAGTGTGTGTCAGTGTGTGTGTGTGTGTGCACCGGCTGATCTCCCATTCCCAGAGAGCTGTCAACTTCCTTATTGTGTTGGAAAGGGCGAGGCGAGACCGCGCTGCTGGGGATCTCTTCACATAGCGCATCGCAGATTTGTTGTTGCGCTGTTAACTCCTAATTTTGCGAGAGTCCTGACGGAGGACGCGTGCAACAATTTGTGACTGAATCGCGAGTCGTGGAGAGCCGACTGCTGTCATTTTAATCACGTCAGGCGACCGCTCCGTGCCTGCATCCTTTATTCGAAATAGCCATGTGTCACATACAGTATGTGTGCCCATCGTTTAATCACCCAGACATCAGTGCTGACTCAGAGAAACACTCTTCTGTTGACATATTGTTCTGACAGCCTGATCCCTGAAGTGCATTTCCAATGTATCAAATACTAAGTTAAATACAGTGACAGTATTGCTCAATAAGCCAAATACCTAATCTGTGCATTGTGTCATAAAGAGAATTGGACACCCTTTCCCCTGTCCCCCCCACCCCAGGATCACCCTCCTTCATTAGGCTCATTTTAATGCTATATAGACTTGTAATGTGAGCCCGGCTCAGGTGCAGTGTATTGAACTGATCCATGGCCACAGACTGACAGCAGCTGTGGCTCACTCTATCCATCCTTTGGGACAGGAAATGTGGGGGTGATAAAAAGAAAAAAAAAGGGAAATATCCATTACACAGATGTGACAAGCAGCACTGTTGTTGCCACAGATTGTGTGTATGTCCTTTTATTTTACACGTCTGCTCATTTCTGTGTGCACCAGGCATCCAGGCGGCTGTGGACCTGCCTGTGTGGGAATTCTTTGTATTTCTTCAACAATGCCAAGGACTCTCATGTAAGTTTCAGACTGTGTACATTTAGTCTTTTATTCAATACAGTGTGTTGATACTGAAACATGTTTGTGTGTATATAACAGTATGTGGAGAAGCTGGACCTTGGTGGGTTTGTGTCCCTGAAGGACGACTGCAGCCGGGACAGAAACTTGGAGGCAGCCAGACTCATCCTGCGCATGAAGGATGGAGAGACCAAACTCACAGTACTGACACTAAACACCCACACCCACACATTAAAATGAACACGTTCTGCAAGGTGTAAAACTGCTGTTGTCTATTTCAGGCACCCAACCTGGAATCAAGGGAGCTGTGGAAAGGTTTCCTCTACTCCGTCATAGATGTAAATACTTGTCTTTTTTCACACCTGCATCCCTCAACCTGTCCTTCTCTTGTGCCATCTTGTAAATATTCTCTCCTCTTTCCCGATCCCAGCTGAATGTACCGTCCTGTCTCACGCTGCTGCCGGGCCAGCTGCAGATGCTGAAAGAGGTGGTGGACAAAGAGAGGTCCAGGCGGAGAACTCGCACTCCCACACGTGCTCCTCCCTCGCCCCTCTCTGTGCCGCTAGTAGGGGAGATCCCACCGTGAGTTTCATTCAGTGCTGCGTTGTGAGGAAGCACTGTAGGTTATAGTACCTTTAGTGTGTGTGCATTCCCATTAATAATGTATGTTTGTGTGACTTGCAGGTGTTTTCGCCCGGTGTCTCGAACAGAAGCTGAAGTCCTTTTGGAGAGACACCCAGACTGTGGCAACATGTTGCTCCGTCCAGGCAGAGATGGATGCTCACTGGCTGTTACCACTCGGCAGGACCTCAATGGGTAAACACCTGCCAAACATCTGCACGCCACAGCTGCGAATATCACAGCCAGACACAACATTCACTGCAAGCGTTACAAGCTCTCTGCTTCTCTCTTTTTGGCTTCAGCTCGGTGTTCAGACATTACCGTGTAACCCAGAGGGACCAGGGCGGTTATGTCATTGATGTAGAAAATCCTGTAAGTGAATAATATTTGTACAGATACAATTCACATCTTATGACATTTCATTAGGTGAATAATTGTGTTAAACTCCGAATGTTGTATAATGAGTGTGTTTTTACAGGATGCAATTCATCCAATTCTTGCTGATACTTCATATCGATCTGATACCAGTGCTCTCTTGTAGTAGATTTGTAATCTGTATACCACATTCTGTGTCATCATAATCAATTTAATGTAGGAAACATGAGGACAGGGATTGCAAAAACACAGAATTTAATAATGAGATCATTAAAGTTTTTAATGTGGATCCGTCACATAACGTCCGAAAGCACTGTAACTGATACAAAACCAACATATTGGATCTATGACATGTAGCAGATCTGTAGTTGTGTCTTTGCTGTCAGATAATTCACGATTTCTGAAATGAAAACTTGTCAGAAATAAACACAGACTTTATCTTGACATGTATTTATGTATAGTTTTTAGAGGCTTTTTCTGTTTTTAAGAGTTTTTAGGATTTTTTGGACCTGGCAACAACTCAGATTTAATAAACATTGTTTCAACGAGAAATATAGCACATGAAAAAGACAAGATGACGAGATGACCTCAGTGCCTCAGACTGTACAGCATGTAAACAACACTGACAAACCACCAGTTCCGGGCTTTTAATACATAATACTAATTTCTTTTAGATTCCCTGTGCTGACCTTCACGAGGTCATCGACGCTCTGGTAGAGAAGACAGCAGGAACTCTGCAGCCTTTCCTATTGGAGGAGCCTTATGAAGAGAACATCAGTGAGGCCACAGTGCAGCACACACACATATTCTCAAGATCTGGTTGTTTTTGCCTTTATATGCATTTTCTTACAAGAGATAAACAAGTCTGAGCACTTTTAAGCTTACTCTGTTTGTGTCATCAGCATACGTTTCTGCCAATGATGAGAATGGAGAGAGGATCCTCCACACTGCCCCCTCCAGCCCTCTGCCAAAGGCCCCCGCCCTGCCTCCAAAACAAGGTTAGTCTCGGTTGTACACACCACATGCAGACACTCACAGACAAACAGCGGGAGTGATCACCGCTTTCATTTTGGTGCAGATCGATGGCCCAGCAGCCCCCTGTCCAGGTCTCCTGCCCCCGACCGCCGTATCCTGACCTCGCCCGTGCCGGCCTCACCCACCAACCCAATGAGACGACTCATCCTCTCTCCCTCACCTCTTGCACACAGTAAGTAGAGGAAGCAGATCTCACCTGCTGCATCCGGATCTATTACAACTTCTGTTTCAGCTCAGTGGGTCCGTCCCAGTGCTCCCCACACTCCTGCATATACAAACACTGTACATGGCACAGTCAAGCTCAGATGATTTGTTGGAACAAATAAGTAAAACCAGCCAGTGGTATAAGAGTTACAGTCACACACATTCAGGAGCTGAGAGGAGAAATACAATTAATAAAGCAATTAAATCAAGTTATCAAGTTAGAGACACACAGGTCTACAGTGCATAAATTATTTAGATCTGATAACACGTTTAAAGATAAAACATGATTCTTGAAATCTTTTATAACAGGATATGATCTTTGATATTTATCTTGACAGTATCAGATATGTGAAATTATTGTCATAATAACAATACATTTTATTTAGAAAGTGCTTTTCTAGACCCACAGGGCAACATAATAAGTTCCATCAACAAGAACATGTTGTTATTGTGAATGAATTTTCCTCCTCTCTCTGTCAGAGGATGCCTTAGAGACCGCTGTATTAGATTACTCTCAGTCAGAGAACAGAGAGAGGGGAAATTCCTTCACTGTTAGTATTATGTGAACTCTGTCGTGTTTAGATATTAATAATGATGTTCATACTAAATCCAACGTGTCATAATCTTAAACTTCTTCATGTCTGCTGATTAATGTCGGTGCTCAAAACCAGCTCATAGACACATTACAGCCAATGAGGGGTCTGGTGGGTGCATTATGGTGAATTGTGGGATACACTTGGGTCTTAATCACATCAAGTATGTGATTGACTGGATGGAGTTGATATCTTTCCAACATGGGATGCAGGAGCCCACCTGGTGGCACATGAAGGTGCACAGTGCTCGTGACCTTAAGTGTTGATTGTTGGTACAGACCCAGTGTCTTTTTTCTCTCTCTCCACAGCACTCAACGAGGAACTCAAAATGAAGCTGGAGAAGAGACGAGCCAGTCAGGAGTGACTTCATTCATCTCTGACCCTCTGTCACAGCATACTCAAACTTCAGTGCCAAACCCCCTCTCACCGCAGCTATGTACTCATCCCGTGCCTTCTAGGTGGAAGACAAAGGACCACAAAATACCGCCGCTCTCTCATGTGGAGATACAAAATGCTCCGAGTTTCATCTTTTTTTTTATCTCGCTTTGTTGTTGTTGGACTTAGCTGTTTAAATGGACTCTGAATAACTCCTTGAGGACAAGACTGGCTGATAAACACTGGACTCATAAAACCTCATAAAATGCTGCCTGTCTTGATTTGGGGTAATGATCCACTCGTGCTTTATCCACTTGCATAAAGCTGTTTACAAAATGTCTCTGAGCAAAAAAAAAAAAAAATAGTGCCACAGCAAACGATTTTCCTTCAGATTAAAGTCCACAAAAATGCTGAATCAACACAATTGGCAGCTAAGACCTACCTGATCCGTGCCGGACCACCAAGTGAGCCTGATGTTTTCCCATCTCAGCCCCCCTGATCTGAGCACAGAGCTACTGATGTTACTGCTGCAGCTTCGGAGACTAAGAACAAACAAACCACCACCAAGATCAACACCGCAGGCACAAACTCTGACCTGAGACACTTTATCTGCTTTGGATGTGAATAATAAGCCGGCCGCGCTCAAGTTTCAGCTCTGCCAGTCACTACATTCACCTCATCTCATGTAATTGCTGAAAGAAAGAACAAAAAAATACACCTGAGCCGGCCAGAAACTGCAAACTGCTCAGTCTCTGCCTGCAGCTCTTGGGCACTGCAGCCATTAATGTATTGTTAATTCAGCGACACCGTTTTGGCTCATTTATGACTCAACTGTGACTGTACTGTCGGTGCTTATTTGAAAGTGTTTCCTTATTCTCTGCAACCGTGTACGTGCTACTGTATGGTGCTATGTGACCGGCCTGGGAACTCCAGGCGATTTCTGTTCCCCTTCAACCAGAACCTATCTACTGTATTCAAATGTGAGGGCGCCCTCTAGTGGAATGGCAACTAAAAAAGGGACAGAAACCTGATCTGCACGCAGTCTTTGGGTGTTAACAAAAGTCCTCAACACTTGGAACAGACCCGCAACCCTTTTGTCGTGCAGACTGAACCTATCAAAGACTTCTGGCTCTGTCACAGTATTACACCACGCCCTACCTCTCAACCTTTCATAATAAAATTATAATTTATTCCAGATCTGAAGGTGTTAAAACAATAACAAGTGTTTCTACATTTGAAACTCTTCTTCCGTGCAGATCTGAAGTGTCTGAGTACTAGTGACAAACTGTGATCAAGTGTTCTCTTACAATGAACAGTTTCTTGTATGTTTGTACATGATGTGTTGTGTCTACTTGACCATTATCGGAGAATGGTGTTTGTTAGATATCAAGGGCATTAAATTGTTTTTGCATGGATATGATTTGTCTTTGTTGTGAACTGATAGCACACAATTTCTTTAAAGTGCACCATTTCTTTTTTTTTTGTTTGTTTGTTTTCTTTTCAAGTGTCAGGCTGCAAGGGCCCAGTCATTGATCAAAACATTGAGTTTCCCATGACAATGGGAGAATGAGGTTTTACATAATGTTGGAATTCATCAATACTATGAGACAGATATGACAGATCATTGAAGAAAGTGCTGGACAATGTTTCCTTTTTTTTAAAGATGACCCACAATCAAGTCTCGTTGATAATGTTTATCACAGTTAGATAGAGGGGAAAGAGAAAACATCAGCAAAGGTTTGCAAAAGTCCAGTTTAATGTGGACGTGAGCCTGTTTTTTCAGTTTTCTTTGGGTTTAGATCAACATCCATGATCTCGCACACTTTAGTGAACACATTTATTGTCTACAACATGGAAGGTTGACTACAATTAGAAACATCAGCACACATTTCCTCATTATATGTACATCACTATGTGTCAAGCTGCAGAATTCGTTACTATTATTTTTTTTCATATGGGGCCAGTGAACACACTTTTTGTGTATGAGTTCTTTTTTTAAACTTTAATAAGTTTTTGTATTTTCTTTTATTTAGTCTTTTCTCTTCATCAATGAAATGTGAAAACTGAAATAATTTAAATAAAACATACACATACACACACACACACACACACACACACAAAAAACTTTGTAAATATACACATTGGACCATTGGATGACTTGTGATGTGTCTTGTCAAAATTATAGCGTGAACTCCTGTAATCCAGTTCAATAATATTTCTTTGCCATGATGATTGATGCGGCAGATTTTGGCCCTGTTGTGTTTTGGCTGAACAAGAAACAGGTCCAGTCAAACCACACATAAAGTCTAAAAAGTCTACCATGCCTCCACTTTATATTTTACAAACGTTTCCGTGCAGGTGCAACATTTTTATAGCAGATCTGATGACAGTACGGGAACAATTCAAAGATCCATTCATACGAGTCCCACAACACACCACTAGGTAACGTCAGCCCATCACTCCTGTTAGGACATGCTGCTCGAGTGAAGAAAAAAAAAACCCGATACACCCTCCGGTCTGTTTAATCGTTCACCTCGCCCATCTTGAGTGAGCTGTGCCCTTCGCCGACACATAAAAAACTATACGAGACTTTAATCAGATCAGAGATCAGCCGCCTTCCGCCGCAGTCTGAAGGTGGTGGAGGAAGAAAAAACAGCACAACAACAACAAAAAGAAAAGACCTGTCGGAGCAGCAGCCATTCAGAGCCTCCTCACCGCGGGATGTGAGCGCCCAGGGCCCCTCTACAACAACCAGAGGGAGGAGGGGCGAGGGGCCGCCGTGACCGAGACACAGGGCCGGCACACACACGGAGGTGACCCGGCGGAGGAGCTCCTCTTCCAGCGGCGCGGAGGGGGACGACCCGCGGGAGGAAGTGAGCGAGCAGCGCGGACGTCCGGACCGTCTGCCGCCTTTATTAGACTGCTTAACCGCCCGTGAGTTGGTTCAGCCACCGACCTGTGAGTCAATGGACAGGTAGGGGGTTAGAAATAAACATTTAACAGGTGTTTTTTTTATTTATTTTTTTTTTTTTCAACGACAGCCGCCGCGGTCTTTGGGCGTGTCGGTGAGCAAGTAAGTGATTAACTGTTGATGGTTAACCTGCTGCAGCCTGTGAGAGAGAGAAATACAGTTTAAAGATTACAAGAGGGGGGAAATAACTTTAACTTACAAATTATACAAAAGCGAACCAATTACATTCTAAATTAACTCAACAGCTGATTTCAAACTCACTTCTGCACACTGTGCTTACGGCTTGTTCCTGTTAGGGGACATTTTCTGCACACATGTGAAAGCCGAGGTGCAGCCTGTGTGTGTGTCTTTGAAGCTGGGTTTGGCCCCAGGGCACAATATGTGTAACATCTTATCAGGGGTGCATTCTCTGACATGCTGCAGCTCATCACACACACACACACACACACACACACCTCTGTTGGGAAAGAAACACAGCACACGCCCACTCAGCTGGCTGCACTCACACAGTTTGACAAAATCACAGAAAACATCAGCTGTTGCTGTAATTAAAAAGGCAAATCTTATCCAATTGTCACTTTGTTGGTGGACTTTTTGGAATTGGAAGAAGTGATAATGATGAGTCAAACCAACATCCTGTGTGTGTGTGTGTGTGTGTGTGTGTGTGTGTAAGAAACAGCTTCTGCAACAAAGTTGTTGTAAGTGCTCCTCTCGTCTGCACCAGCCTCTGGCACTCTCTGTGAATCTCTCATTGTGTGTTTGTGTTTGGTGCTGCAGGAGAGCCGAAGTCGACATCCCTGCACCCTGCTGAATGCCTTTCATAGCCCTGCATTAACATCACTATGGCACTGACAGAATTACTGCTGCGCTGACTTTAGCTCGCTCAGCCCTCTCTGCCCATTTCCTGCACTCTTTCTGCTTTGTTTCTTCTCTTGCTTTGTTTTAAACGCATCTCAAATGTTCCTCCTTGCGTCCCATTTCCGTTTTTTGTGTTTCTGTGTGGTGTTTTAGACACATCTAACATTTTCTTTCCTGTCAGGTCTCACGTCGGCTGAATTGATTGTGATATCCATACAACCTTGTCTCTTTCAGCCCTCCTCGGCTTTGTTTCTTTGCTCTGTGCCATCCATCTCACCATGGACAGCCTGCTGAGCGGGGCCAGTAAAGGGGCCGTTGCCCTTCAGTCAGCACAGACCTCATCACGTCATAGATGCCGCTTGCTGTCTTCACCCCTGTATGAGTGACCGTTGAGGGAAACAATAAAGCTTAAACTCCTCTAAGCTTGAACAAAAGAGCCATGCATCCGCTGCTGTCCCTCACTGTCTCTGGGCTGCTGGCCCTGGCCTTGACGCTGGAAAAAGACTCATCCCTGGACTGTGTCCCCCGCAAATATGTGCCCTATCACAGTGAGTGTTGCAAACTGCCTTGTGAAACCTTGGCCCACAGTGTGTCAGCTCATGTTGGTTCATATGGTTTACTTCAGACCGACTCATTATGAAACATGGTTTACGCACTTGTGGTGACCTGTCTCTAGGGGACAACGCTCACCTGTTTCGCGAGGAGGGAGTGTTCAACTACTCCATCATGCTCCTGAGAGAAGACCTGAACCTGCTCGTGCTGGGTGCCAGGGAGGCCGTGTATGCCCTTGACCTCAACGACATCTCCAAGAAGCTTTCCTCAGTAAGAAAGCCTTTGTTAACAATGCCGTTAAGGCCATTTCCGCCTTGGAGTAGCGCCCATTATTTGTTAGCATTGGCCTACTTTTGAAATGTCTTATCAGATCTTTCTTGGCCCAAGGCAAAGAATTTTTTATTTGATAATTGCTCTCTCTCAGTCATGAGTGAAGACTTGCAAGGCAACACTTTGCTACAAGGACTGAGAGCCAAAGTTACAAGTACTAAACCAACCAGCATTACTGAAAGTTATTTCACCCATTAAACCTCTACCTCGGTTATAATTACAGACATTTTACCTGCTTCTCTATGCCTCTGTTCTCCTAAAAACAGCTCTGTATCCATAATGAAGCGTGTAAATGCTAAAAGTGTAGTCTAATGGTTAAGACTATGATAAGGCCTAATGATTTTCCAGACACCTTTGTTGCATGTCACACAGACTCTTTCTCTCCCTATGTTTCCTGTCTCTTTATATACATTGTCAACTGTCAAATAAAGGCAAGAAAACGTCAGAAGAGTGTTGCATTCCTCCACAGACACATAACATTTAAAAACATCTGTGATTTGTTATTTTAGGTTAAATGGGAAGTGACCCAAAAGCAAAAAGAAAACTGCAAAAACAAAGGAAAAGATCCTGAGGTGGGTCCCTTTTTAGCTTCTGTTATCTCAAATGTATTGCAGTGATGAGCAGATGTGATCGCTGATGTTTAAAATGCATTTACAGACAGAGTGCAAGAACTATATCAGGATCCTGCATAAGATGGCAGATGACAAGATGTACGTGTGTGGAACCAACGCCTTTGATCCTGAGTGTGATTACATGGTGAGACAGATTCAGAACCACGATGCTTGCTTATCTCAGCTCATATTTCAAACTGTCTAAATAGGAACTGGCCAACAAACTATCTCAATATGGGTTTCAAAAATATTCTTTTTTTGAGATCAATGACAAACTTCAGGTAGTTTTCCTCTAAGGATAGGGCTAACAACCTATCACAGAAGAGAAATAAACACAGCAACAGTCAGTCAGTCTCCAGCATATGTACATTTCCAAAGTTCCTCATAAAACCTCTCGAATCTGATTGAGAGATATTTGCACAGAACACAAGCGTTGTTGCTGCTGGTAAAAGGTGAAAGAATGAGTGGCACCAAGCAGTAGGAAAGCAACAGTGAAAGTGAAGTCCTGTTATCCTCCCGTTCTGGTGGTTCTGCTGTTTGCAGCCTAACAGGGCTGTACCAAAACAACAATCAGTCGTGTCACAGGAATTTGAGGTGATAGTCACAGCTTTTAATTTGAGTTTTTCTAAAGTTTAACTAAGGACCACCTAGTTTCTTCAGGCTTTAGTATTATGAGTATATTCTTCATACTGGCAGAATGATCAAATTATATAACAAGATATATATTGATATTGATCAATACTGATCATAAAATACTATATATAAGCATTAAGCCTCTAATACAAACCCTAGTATAAATTGATGCTGTATAGTATTTTATCACAATCACAGAGTATATAACATGACTGTAAACAACGTTTAAACAAACACTTTGTGCAGTCCTATGCAGATGGAAAGCTGACTCTTGAGAAGAAAGCAGAGGATGGCAAAGGGAAGTGTCCATTTGATCCTTTCCAGAGATATGCCTCCATCATGTATGGTAAGTATACAACAAATGTGAAATGGAGGAAGAGCAGCTAATAAATCAAAATGTTTTCATTCAAATCTTTGTGCGTGCTGCCACGTTTTGCCAGAAAATTACCTGTACTCGGCCACCTCAATGAACTTCCTGGGCTCTGAACCCGTCCTGATGCGCAGCTCTCCTGTTTCCATACGCACAGAGTTCAAGAGCTCCTGGCTTCATGGTATGATGTGATGGCATGTAATTTTTTTTTGTGCAAGATGCTACATTAATAAAAGGGATTCACGCTCCCTGAACTGAGGTCAGCTCACTCACCTTCATGATTTGCTCAGCTGAGTCTAAGTTGATGCTTTTTCTTTCTTCCCCTGACAGAGCCCAACTTTGTCGCCATGGCTCAGATGCCAGAGAGTGAGATGAGTGCACAGGGAGATGACGATAAGGTCTACCTGTTCTTCAGTGAGACAGCTGTGGAGTGCGACTGCTACAACAAACTGGTGGTCTCCCGCGTGGCCCGCGTCTGCAAGGTGAAAAAGAGTTTATCCTGCTTGCACGTATATGTTGCAGCTCCATTTCCCAAATTGACAATAACTTACAGCACTTCCTCAGTTGCCGTGATTCCGCCCTTTCCGCTGCTTGATTGTACATCCCGTTTGTCCCCGTGTTTTTCCACTTGTCTTTGTGGCATTGTGGCTCACAGGGGGACCTTGGAGGTCAGAGGACCTTGCAGAAGAAATGGACGTCCTTCCTGAAAGCCAGGATAGACTGTCCAGTTCTTGAGTCTCAGCTGCCATACATCATCCAGGACACTTTCCGCTGGTGTGGCCCGCAGCAGCGCTGGAAGGACTGTTTGTTCTACGCCATCTTCACGCCGCAGTCGTATGTTTGAATTAACAAAGGCCTTGCTTGTGTTTGTGTTAAGAGAGAGGAGGGTTTCTCTCTTTAATGGTCTTTGGCACACCACTTGGCTCACATTCTGTGTGTGTGTTTCAGGGACACATCAGACCTGTCTGCAGTGTGTGCGTACCGTGTGTCTGAAATCAGCAGAGTGTTTGCGGAGGGGAAGTACAAGACCCCAGTCCCTGTAGAAACCTCTTTTGTGAAGTGGGTGATGTATAGCGGAGATGTCCCCGTCCCTCGGCCTGGAGCTGTGAGTCTGTCCCACTATTCAATGTGTGTGTGTGGTAGAAACAAAGACAAAACTCAAAATGCTCTTTTAATGAGTGGCCCCGCAGGAAGCTGATTCCTTTTGTACTCTGACTCCCTTGTTCTCTCTTTTTCCTTTCCTTCTTCTCTCGCCAGTGTATAGACAATGAGGCTCGTAAAGCGGGCATAACTCAGACCCTGGACCTCCCAGACCGGACTCTTCAATTTATTAAAGATCGGCCCCTCATGGACCAAGCCATTCGGCCAATAGGAGACAAGCCTGTGCTGGTGCGAAGGGGACCCACATTCACACGCATCATTGTAAACCAAGTGCAGGCCACAGATGGGGAGAAGTACTATGTCATGTTCATAGGCACAGGTGTGTATGCGTTGCACAGTTGCACAAAGCCACTTCCTCTGCATGTTCCTATTAGTTGCTTTTGCTAACATCAGTGGTAAGCATCAGGCCATGTGTGTGTCGGCATATAAATATAGCACATTATTTGTGTCTTTATATGAAAAGAGAAAGGCACAGTGCTGAAAACAGTGAACTACGATGGAGATACGTTCATTATAGAGGAAGTCCAGCTCTTCCAGTCCGAAGAGCCAATCAATATTCTGAAATTCTCCAACATCACGGTAACTCAAAACTCTATCATAGCCTAATTAATGTTTTTTAAATTGCTATTCAAGTGTATGTTTCGTTCCTCTTACAGTAAAGCACACACATTAAGTGTCATTGCTGTGTGTTTGTGTTTGCAGGGTCAGATCTATGCAGGTTCAGACTACGGAGCAGCACAGATACCACTGGCCACATGTGGGAGGTCCTCATCCTGTATGGACTGTGTGCTAGCAAGAGACCCATACTGCGGCTGGGACAAAGATGTTGGGAAATGCATTTTCCTTTCTGATTCACAAAGGTAGGCAGCTGTCCCAACATGTAAGAGTAACTATTGCTGATATCTGTTCTATCCACACTAAATTTCAATTATTGTATCTTGTGCTTTAGTGAACTAATCCAGAGTGTGAAAGAAGGAGATGCCTCTCTCTGCCCAGACGCTGGTGAGTTAGTGCGAATATTAAGTATGATCACAACATTTTTATTCTTTATGATTCTGAATAAAACCTGGGCGAGAAATGGTACAGGGTTTGCACCATTTCCTGGTCCTTCAATTTGAAATAACAGTGATATAGGTCAGTTGTGGGTTATAAAAACAAAAATCTCTTTTGTTTTCAGAACCTTTTAAGCCAATGAATCGGTCCATCTGGCCCGGGGGCAACCTGAAGCTCCATTGCCATTTGCCCTCCAACCTGGCAAAAACCACCTGGGAGCGGGACGGCAGCCCTCTAACCCCTTCGACTCGGCTTCAGCTTCTAGGAGATGGACTGCTTATCCTCAATGCATCAGAGTCTGACGCTGGTCTGTACCGCTGCCTGTCGGTGGAACGTTCCAGAGCTGACGAGTACACAACCACTGTGGCTGAGTACCATGTTGGGATTGGTCCAACAGGCTCTGGCAGAGGGAATCCAATTACTCCCCAGGCTCAGGTGGGTGGCCCTTCTGTGACTGGACTCCAGATCATAGTCGGGCTCCTTGTGGTTTCTCTTCTTGCCCTTCTGGCCTGGAACTTTTACAATGGTCACCTACCACTGCCCTGGAACTGCAGAAAGCAGAACAGAGAACAATCCCAGGACATCCACATTCATGGAGATCCAAATTCTGGCGTAGCCTACCAAGACGCACCAAGGACGGCTCTGGCAGAGGACAAGCCCCTGGTGCCGGGAACAGACAACGGCACTGGCAACAACCACCACACTAGAGGAGAGGCAGCATTCAGTGCTGCAGAGGAATCTGAGACTGATGGCCCAAAAGTTACTGTGCCATCTCTGCAGTATATTGACGATGAGTCAGAAATATGAAATTGATGAGCACATTGTGATATTCAGTTTCTCATTCAGCACTGGGAGTGTCAAACACCATGTTTCTATACACAATTACAGGAATCATCAGTTAACCTGTCATATGAGTTGAAATTTCAGTTTATGGGACTTTTACCAGGTAAGTCTGAGTTCATTGTGAGCAGTTGAAACTTTGCTCACAGAGACTATAAACTGTTGAGACTGAACACACCAAAAGATTCATTAATTGGGTTTTTTTTTGTATGGGATGCTTGAACGTATACTTTTTGTTTTGCCACAATTGTGTTTTTAGTTTGCGACTAATTGTTGTGAATCTCATATTAGATTTTGAACATCTTGCAATGATTGGTATGATTTTCCACAGGGAATGTACAATAAGTAAAATTGAGCCATTTAATTTTTAACTACTAACTGCAAAGATTTAGTTTTATTATATTAAACCTTTTCTATGTGCCTGTTGTGTTTCAATGTATCCACACATAGCCAACAGGGTTTACTACTTTTCAGCAAGACCTGACATGCTAAGAATGTGATGAACAGATGTTATGACAGCTCAGCATGTAATGATACAGTCTCTTTCTGAAAACTGAGTCTAAAGCTGGAGTTCACAACAAAAACCCATCACCAGCTTAAAAAGAGAAAAAAAGTCTTTAATGTGTAATTTTCAGACTACATTACAATTTCATTTTTCAGACAACAGTGATTTGTAGCTTTAACTAACTGCTCTTTGATGTGAGAGCAGCAAGAAATGACACAACAAAGCACAGCGACTGTACAGCCTGTACGATATACAGTTGAAACCCAGCGACTGGGGTCTTGGTCCATCCTGCTATATGGCCTCTATCTCCTGTAGCGGTACCTCTTGAAGTGGAACCACAGCTGGAAGATCCCATTGGCAAACTGGCAGCGGAATCCATGTCGGTGCGAGTACTCCCACTCCCTGTTCACGATCTTAAAGGCAATGTCCTCGTACGGAGGACCTGCATGGAACCTTAAGATCCCAAAGTCCTTATTGTCAGGACTGGGCTCAAGGAAGTACTGCGGGGTGGAGCGCTTGTCAATCAGGTCCGGGTAGAAGATGTTGAACTTGTAACCCTGAACAATCTTGGGCGGAGGATTGTCGAAGTCGTAATGTGTCTGGTTGTATTTGTTCCACTCGAAGCCCGTGTGGACCCTGTTGAAGAAACGGGGTTTTCTGGGACGGTATTTGTCCGCCCACAGGTACATTTTCCCCGTGACAGGAAACTCCACACTGAACTGGGCCTCATCGTTGCCCATGCCCTCTCTGGCGCGGCGTACAAATGCATCCTCGGCACTCTCGTTGGCGTCCCCTAAAAAACAGAAGTCAAAGAGGCGGTGAGTGGCTTGGAGAGAAATATGTGTCACATATTTATAAAAGCAAAACATTTTCTACATCGTACCTGTGACTTGTAACTGCCTGCGTGCCAACTGCAGCCTGTGTGCGTCCTCTTCCGGCGTGATCGTGTGCGAGTCCAGCGGCAGCTCAGATGGCGTGAGCAGCGTGGGACTGTAGCGGCCTGAGTCGTACTCCGCCTGGCTCTGCTGGATCAAATCCTCCTCAGTCAACACGGCCTCCACCACTTCGCTCTTATCCTCTTCATCCTTCTTGTCATCCTTCTCTCCTCCATCCTCATCTTGGCTTCCTCCTGCAGATGTGGACGGACCTGCCCCCTCTTCGTCGTCCTCCGTTTCTCTGTTTCTATATTTTGTGGAGGATGAAGATTGGCCAGGCTGTTCCATTACTGTCGCCCTTTGCTCTTCTGCTCTGTCCCTGATGTTACAAAAACATTTGGGGATTACATTTCATTTAAGTGACACGTCAGTGCATGACAAGTATTTTAGAAGTTTGAGGTTATTATACAGATCCTCAAAAGAAACACAGAAGTAAGAATCAACCGAGCATAAAGTGAAATTTGAACTCACGGTCACTGAAAATATTGTGTCATCACAGATTCAGGATGTGGGTTGCATACGTGGTTTCATGGTAACTTACTCATCTTCATCGCTCCTCAGCTCCTCTTTGATGATGGGGAACAGAGGTTCACTCTCCACTCCTTGTTCCTGTTTCAGCTTGAACAGCTTTTGACGCAGGACATCCTGGTGTCGCTCTCTCAACCTGGGACACAAAAATCGCTGTTTCACACACACCTTTCCACCAGCCAAAATTAAACACAAGCCACGCATGGAACTTCTAGCTGTAGATTTAGGTTAACTGCTAAAGTGACATTCAAATCAGGCATTTTAACAGCAAAATAATAAAAAAAAAATACATTTGTACCTTGCTCTGGCCATGTAGACTCTGACTTGTTGCAGAAGACTCTCCCAGTAACCGATGTCAAGATTGGATCCTCCTGCCCGAATCTTGGACTCAATGTTCAGGTGCAATGCCTGCAGCTGGCTGTACGTTTTTCCTTTGAACACCGTCTGTACATCAGTGCTCACGGCGGTGTTGATGCCCTCACGTCGATCACCTGAGTATTTAAAAGATTGCATCGGACACACATGAGGACACAGCTTCCTGTTGCACAATTGTTATGAAACTCCACGTTTAAACAAAGCAGGAGGCAAAGAGAAGCCGAGAATAAAACCCCTGTAGGACCATGTAACAGGAATGTGACGTACCTGGTCCTTTCCCTGAGGCCTCCAGTTTTCTCAGTTTGCTGATCTCATCCTCAGTGATGGTCGTCATGTCTCTCCAGAAATCCACGTTCTTCCCTTGTTCCAACTCCATGTACACCTACCAGCATAACAACACTCATACAATAAACCATATATAGATGGGATTCATTTGAAGAATAACAGGTGTGAAGCAACACATGGCCTCTGTCATGTTCAGGGTCAATATGCGTGAGATTAAATATTTCTAGTCCGTTTGCACTTCTGTTGGGCAATCGTTCAAGATAAATGCTGCATCTGGATAAAACTGTGTTGAGACACATTTTATAGTGACGCATCACTGGTCACAGGTTTCATGTCTAAACGAATTGCAATGACCAAATCACATGATTTCTTTTTTTAAATGTAGTGATACGGCGCCTCTCAGTGGCAAGTAAAAGAAAAAGACAAAGAATACACACTATGTATCTGTTGAGAGAAAGGATGGTCCAGTTGCAATCTGGCCCCTACCCTCTCTCACTCTGTATATTAAGGGGCCTCCACATCAAGTGTCATTCCAAGCCAGTTAGTCTTAAGTGGAAGTGAGTCTGCATTGAGGCAGGCTTACAAATCACACTAAAGTGCAACACCTCTTTTGTGTACAAGATGGAAGAAACTCCTATATATTCTTAAAAATGTTTGTTCTGTGCAGTTACTTCAATAAGCTGCCTTACCTCAAACAGACATTTGATAAACTTTTGTGGACACATTGACAGAATTAGAAGATGCATTGTATTTTGGGAAAAAAATGTTCAACAAAAAATAATAATTAGTAATTTTTGCTTCTACAAGCTTATTTTGCCATGAATGTAATGAGTGTGCCATGTCATTGACCGTACACCTACATCGTTGTCAGTGTTGTGTGAAAGATTATCTTTTGGATAAATATTTATTGATTATAACATCCTTTCCTAGAGTTTGCTGGTGTACTTTTACCCTACCTATAAATAAAAGAACCATCCACAGCTGAAAGTGTGACTCCACACATAGCACACTGAGGGTGTAAGGTTTGGATTAGAACTGGACCACAGACTGCACTGATTGTCAGTGGTATTTTACAGTTTTTCTACAAAAACGAACTTGTATAATCAGAATAAGATGCTGTAATTACACCAGAATTCTACATATAATGGCTTTAAATGGCACCATTAATGTTTAGATAAAACATGTTCAGACTGATAGTCCTGTACATGTAATTTCAGCAGATGGTCCAATCGCTATGAAAATGATGCAATACTAATCACAATATATGAATATATATATATATATATATATATATATATATATATATATATATATAAGACACACTTTTTACACAATTCTTGCAGTACTGCATCTCCCCTATAAAATAAATCCTTTATAATCAGAGCTATTCTAAATCAGTCAGTACATCCTTTAAATACGAGTGGAACATAACCGCCTACCTTAATGTCCTCCAGAAGGTCATCCATGTCAGTGACTGTTAGCCCGTTGAGAAAGGTGTACGGCTCATGCATCTCCACAGCGAGATCGTCATCTTCTGCACTAATGTACTTCGCTAATAGGTCAATAGGTTTGGCACGACCATCACGAATTCTAATCTTAGACCTAGACACAAAATACACACAAAATCATGAGGCACTGGAGACTAAGGAACTGTTGTAGGAGCCTGGAACTTAACTTGAACTTGGTCATGGGGGAAAATGAACTTGCCTCAGTTTGGCCTGCTGCAGATGGAAGTTGTCTTCCTGTTCAGCCCAGGTCTTAAAATGTTCTGCCTCCTTCTCCCTCTGCAGCATCTCCAGCTCGGTCTCCCGCATGGCCTTTTCCCGCTCCCTCTCCAGACGCAGCTGCTTTACCTTTATACACAAAGTTAGCATGAGTAATGAAAGCCTGTAACACTATACTGCCACAAATGAGAACTATCCCACAGCTCGTACCTTCTGCAGCTCTCTGCGGTTCTCCTCCTGAATACATTTGTTCCTCTCTTTGAGCTCTTTTTCTCCAAGATGGCCGATGCCTTTTTTATCCAAGGCCTGAAAAAAATACAGTTGCAAAATTCAAAGCCGAGTACTGGCATCGAAACTTTTCAAAATTCTGGGGCTGCTAAAAATAAAAACTCATCAAATGTTGTTGATAACTGCTCACCTTTTGCCATTTGAATGTGCCCAATAAGTTGTTGTCACCAAAGGGATTGTCTGCATTGGTGTATCCCATGTACTCCTCGCTCCAGCCCATTTTTTCTCGCCTCTTTTTCTCCTTTGCCTCCTTCTTTGCCAGTCTTCTGGCCCTTTTCTCCTCCGGTGTCTCCAGAGCCTTCATCATCTCCTTTTGTTTCTTCCTCTCCTCCTTTTCTTTGATGGCACGGCTCCCACGATCCGACCCCGAGCTATCAGACGACTCAGGAGAGCTGGAGCGTTGCCTCCCTCTGTCGGCCCTCTCTCTGCTCTTCCCACTCCTCCTTCGCTCCCTGTCTTCACTCCTCCTTCGCTCCCTGTCTTCACTCCTCTTTTGTCGCTCTCGGCTTTTGTTTCTGTCTCCTTTTCTTTCCCTGTCTCGGCTGGTGCTCTTCCACCTCTCCCTGTCTCTGTCTCTCCTCTGGCTGTCTCTGACTGGACTCCCTCGGTTGGGACTTCTCCGTCTTCTCCTCTCTCTGTCGCTGCTTCCATCGTGGGAGTCTGAGCTGGCCTGGGACCTTCCCCTTCTCCTTTCTCGAGATGTCCTTCGCTTGTTCTCCATTTCCTTTCTTTCTCTCCTTACTTTGGGATTATCTGAATCAGAACTGAAATAGAAAATGTGATTTAGTACAGATATGGATTAAAAGACTAAAGGAATACAGTTCTTTACTCCACTGCAAGAATGGTGAATGTCAGCAAGCTGGAAAGAAAGACAAGCTCTAAATCATAAAATCAGATCCACTAGAAACTCTGACAATTAGTTTGTACATGTATGTTTTCAAGCATACATGTTTTAATGGATGCCCACTTACAGTGGAAGCTGCATAACCAAAAGGCATGTGTAAATAGAAACCCATTATCATCGAGTTTAACGGTGGCCATTTTTGCTTATTTAGACTACCGTGGTACAGACGTGAATTGGTGAAATGATTTTGAGTAATGAAGTTACATGATGGTATCTATGCATATTGGAGTGTTTGAGCTTTAGGGTGTGATTATGTACATGTAAAAGTTGTATATACATCTTAATTCAACAACTGTTTAGGGTTTGTTTTAGTTTCCATGTGGACAACAGAGCTCACAGATTAACCCGGACAGTTTTTATTTAACTATATAGAAACTCACTGACGTAACTAAGATCGTGTTAACTATTTATTACAAGTCGAGCTGTAAAACAACCAGGCAGCACAGTTACCTAGATGAGCGGCCTCTCGACCTGCTCCCCCGGCGGTGCGGTCCTCTCCCTCGGTCGCTCTCAGAGCCGCTGTTGGAGTCTCTGCTGCCCGACCGTCCTCGGCCACGGGCGGCTCTTTTCGGGTCCGCAGACCGACTGTGGCCCATCCTTTCCTCCAGCGACCGACTTCTGTTCACTCTGGACCGGTTCCGCCGGTCCGGGCTCTGGTTTCTGGACCTGGAGCGCGACCGACGTCCAGACTTCGAGCCCATTACGGAGTTTGTGTCAAAGTGGGGTCCGGAGTGAAGTCTGTCACGTAAATAAGAGGTAACATAGAAAGAGGTTTGCTGTCTTCATTGCATAAAAAAACGTGTGTTTAGAAACACTCGATGGAATATACAGACATTAATGTCGGGCTATAAAGCACTTGCTCTTGTCAAAATATTGGGTTTAATCGTCTGGTTTTAAAATTAATTATTCGGGCAGCACAAAGCCAGCTTAAAGGGGCTTTCCACACAAAATGGCGCTCATTTAAACGTCACAAGTATCGCAAGATAAAGTAAACTACAAATAAAAACTCTTCCTTTAACTTCAGTTTTATGTTCGTGTTATACGCCACAGAACACCTGAATCAAATAAACTTCACACAAATGTGTTGCTATGTTAAATTAATTTAAGAGTGAAAATAGGTCACGGCTGCTTTTCAGAAACACAAACAACATTCGCGTTGTCGTGACGTCACGCAACCGGCCAAATGTAGTCATCTGAATTCACTTTTATTCAAACTTTTTAACAAATTGACCGCCGCAACTCACGCAGCCCCGCTTGTTTATCATTTATGTGTTTAACTGTGCGATTTTTGACGACATTTTTGTTGTCCATTGCTCGTTTTGAAGATTAAAGGTAATGTTTACAGTTGGAAAGTGGACTACAAATCCCAAGCCGGTGCGCGGCGCCATTGCCTGTGAAGCACAGTCATTCTTCACCTAGGGGGAGAGAGGAGGCAACAATATTCTTCACCTAGTCCTCTGTTGGGGCGATATTATCATTATCTCAGACTCTTGCGGTCAGAATTGCTGCTTGTTTGCCAACATTTCACATCAGCTGTTGACTTTTATTCGCTAACCGGACTCACTGTTAGAACGCGCTCGCGCCGCCGTGAGCTCGGTTGAGACAGTCAGCTAGCTCTCGTTAGCCGACAAGCTACCAGTAGATTTAGGTTACGGCTTACACGGCTAGAGGCTACTAAAGCTGGGGGAGCCGCGATGAGGGAAATATTTTGAGATTGGACGGCGTTAAACAGTTGGTCACGTTTCAGGAACAAATCGGCGCAGTCTTTGTGAGTCTTACGCGCAGCCGGTCTGGCCTGTTTTCATTGTCTCACAGCGAAAACAGAGCAGTTGTTTTTCAGCCTCGCTGGATTTCTTTTGGCTACGTAGGCTTGTGTGTGTTGGTGTAAACAACCCTCGGCTCTAGATAATCTTGAAAAGGTCCAGTATGGCGCAGCACGACTCTTCTCATGTGGCCAGCTCGCAGAAAGCCCTCATGTTGGAGATGAAGAGCCTCCAGGAACAGCCGGTTGAGGGCTTCAAAATAACGCTGGTGGACGAGGCTGACATGTACAACTGGGAAGTGGCCATTTTCGGACCCCCAAACACTCACTATGAAGGGGGGTATTTCAAGGTAAGGGGTGTATCACAGCTGTACTGTCCAGAAAGGTGAAAAAAGAGGCGTTGGCACATCTTGTCGTTTATTAAAACACACGCACACGGTCATAATAATAAATAAAGTGTGAATCCTTCAAATGATATATTGCAAAACAAAAATTCAAGAAAAATGAGACTGGTCATTGTGTGAGCCAGCTGCATGTGAGATACACAACTTCTGAAATGTTCTTTTGAGGCAAAATAAACCCTTTAAACCTCTTAATGAATAAAAGATGTCACTTCTCTTTCCATATACAGTCACATTGACTATACTATGGAAACTACAGGAAGTTGCCACCTTGCTGCTAAATTTACTGATCTCGTTCCCCGACATACAATTAAAGCTGCAACTAATAATTATTTGAATATCGATTATCTGTCCATCACCAATCAATGAGTTGTTTGATCCATAAAATGTCAGGAAATGGTGAAAAATGTTGATCACTCTTTCCCAAAGCCCAAAGTGAAGTCGTCAGATGTCTTGTTTGTCCACAAAACAATGTATTCAGTTTACTGTTGTAGAGGACTAAAGAAACCAGGAAATAGCACATGTGACAAACCAAAATCAGAGAATTTGGACACTTTTTAATTAAATGGCTCAAAATGATGAATTGATAGTAGCTGACGATTGATTTGTTAGTTGATAACTAATCGATAAGTTGAGTAATCGTTGCAGCACAGTGATCTTGTATACCAGAGCAGATTCACTGAAATATTGCAGGGTTACTCTAAAACTATGAAGTGTTTAAACTATGAAGTGTTTTGAGGAGATAGAAATGTTTTTAACAACATAATCAACACAATAGACAAAGGGACTGGTGACAAATTAAAGGGAAAAAAACAGATTAAATGAGTGGAGAAAGATAATGAATGCAGTTTTTTTTTCTATGGGGCATGAATGGTTTGATGAGTATGAAAATGATGTGAATCATATGCCATAGCCTTCAGTTAACAGATCTCAACCCAACTGAACACCTCTTGGAGATTTTAGAGTTATGTGTTAGACAGTGCTCTCCACCACCGATCATCAAAACACCAAATCAGGGAATATCCTTTGGAAGAACGGTGTTCATCCCTTCAGTAGAGTTCAGAGACTTGTAGAAATCAAAGTGCCAAGGAACACTGAACACTGAAGCTGCTCTGGAGGCACATGGTGGCCCAACACCTTACTAAGACATTCAGGGCTGGTTTTTCTTTTCATTTGTCATGGGCCTTTTGTTTAATTCACTGCTTACATGACATGCCATACAGTGCATATGAAAGGACTCTGTTCTCTTTCCCAGGCTCGGATCAAGTTCCCAATTGACTACCCGTACTCTCCACCTGCTTTCCGGTTCCTCACCAAGATGTGGCACCCCAACATCTATGAGGTGAAGTATCACACCCTTGCTCGATTTTATGATAACAAATTTAACACCTTTTCATGCCCTCATTACAATATTTAATTTGAGTGTGTCTTTTTGTGGGTATGCGCTGTGTCTCATAGTGAAAGGAGTATTTTTTCTGTTTTCAGAATGGAGATGTGTGTATTTCTATATTGCACCCTCCAGTGGACGACCCGCAGAGTGGAGAGCTGCCGTCAGAGAGATGGAATCCAACCCAGAACGTCCGGTTAGCACCCTTCCTCATTATCTTTCCTCATATGTGTCTCTCCGTTTCTGGGTACCTCCCGTTTTTGTGTTTTCTCAAATACTCCAGTAGTTGACCTGACTAATGCTCATATCACATGACATTTGTTTTCAGTGGAGTCTCTCCAGAAGTTTCCAGAAACTAATATTGAATTTTAATCTGGGTATTCAGCTCCACATGTGTAATGTGATCTGGCATCAGTCACTTACCTTCCAAGTTTGTTATGCAATATTTGTAGACCATCACAGTGTGTAGGTAAACTGTTTCAGCTGTTTCCTTTTAAACAAAAGTGCTTTATTGTAGATTTGTGATGTTGATCAGAGCACCATTTCTTTGAATAATTTATTAGGCAATATTTTAAGAAGCACCACTACATCAGCAAATACTCCATGACTACTAACCCTAATAACCATAAACCACTTAATACTTGGTTACAAACTGAAAAAAACTAGGTGAATATTTATGAATAATACAATAAAAACAAAATTTTGAATTACGTTGCATTCTGTGTATCGATTAACTTACAATTAGTGGAACAGTAGAATGAGTTTACATTTTGATGTGATGTGACACCACACACTGAGTAACCAAGTGGGTCATAAGTGATGATTGTGAGGTGTTATTTTTATGAGTCTTTACATTGATTTTTAGTAAAATCCTACTCATTAAACCTTTGAAAAGTTGTGGATATAGACCCTTTTTACTGCAGTCTGTTTAACTTGCCATAGGACCAAACCACAGGGGTAACTAAACTATAGACTAAACTTAGAAAATGTGTTAGCTTCCATCCAGACTGCACTTAGTAAAATCAAATGTAATCCAATACAACAGTTCAGCTATAAATTCTACCCTTTAAAAAGTGTCCACATGGTGTATGTTCCCCATATTCACAATATTCACACCAGAGCCAAAATGATTAGTCAGTTAATTGAGGAGTTTATTTTACATTGATAAGCATTATATGAACAGCAAATAGTTTATAACACACCAGTGTGTAGTTGTAAGTGTTATAATGTATTTCTCAACTGTAACTGCTCCTGTGGGCACCCAAGAACCAAGGCTGGTATATAAACAGAAAATAACTTTTAGTAAAACAGTTATAGTAATATAAAATGTGTCTTATTTAATATACAAGTTATGACTATTGATGAAATTTTGATGGTCATTTTTCACATAAGAAAACTACTATAAGACAGAGGGTGGATCTAATGTTGCACATTTTGTGATCAATTAAATAATTAATGTCATTATGTTTATTTCTGGAGAATATGTTTATGTGTTTTGTGTAACTTTACACTTACCCCATGTGTTTACCTCCAGGACCATTCTGCTTAGTGTGATTTCACTGCTAAACGAACCCAACACCTTCTCCCCTGCCAACGTGGATGCCTCAGTCATGTACCGCAAATGGAGAGACAGCAAGGGCAAGGATCGGGAATATGTGGAGATCATCAGGTACAGTAGTTCCGCTTCACTATCGTCACACGGGAACCTTTTCTTACCAGAGTAAGACTTGGCCTATTTATTCTGCAATGTCTCCCACAGGAAACAAGTATTGGCCACCAAGGCGGAAGCCGAGCGTGATGGCGTGAAGGTGCCCACCACGCTGGCCGAGTACTGTGTGTCCGCACGCGAGCCCCGGCCCCCGACGAAGGCTCTGATCTCTTCTACGACTATTATTACGACGACGACGATGTGGAGGATGAGGACGGAGACTGCTGCTACGATGAGGATGACTCTGGCAACGAGGAGTCGTGACGTGCTTTCTCAATGGCATCCTCAACCTAGTATGCTACCCCCTTTTTCTGTCTGGCTTGCCAGAAACTCCAGGTCAACAACCAAGAAGATTTGAAGCTTCCCACTTCTACACCAATGAAAAGAGCTGTTTTTTCCTGCTCCTCCAAGTTCTTTTTTGGAGGTGAAAATCAAAGCACCGTTGTGGAAGGGTCAGACCTGGTAAGATTTGCACCAGCACAAAAGTCACCCATTTCTTCAATTTCGCCGTTTCCATCACCACCTAAAACCTTAAGTTGAGAGAATAACAATTACGTAATCCTATTGAGTTGTTTACCCCCCTGTGTAGTATATTGTGGGGTTAATACCACTGTTAACAATAGCAACATTTGCACTGGTGCAAACACTTCCAAACTTTGCTCAGCATCTCTCTCTCTTGCATATTTTTGTTTTCCTAATTGTAACTGGGTGTTACTCACCAGTAGTCGGTCTCAGCGGCTGACAGAAGATTGAGGACTTCAAGCAGTTTGTGTCGAACAGTCTGCTTCTGCAAGTACATGGAAGAATCGAGAAGTTTCCAAGTTTCACGGTCCATCTCTTGCTTTGGGGATGTCACAGGGATGATGATTTTCAAAGTTCTTGTGCATGCCTGAACATCACTGGGAGTTTTTTTTTTGTCCGTTTTACTGGTGGATTGTTTACTTTACAGCTCGATGATGAGAAAGACTTGTGTCTATGGAGATTCCAGAGAACTTTGAATCTGAGTCAGTGGGTCAAATCCTCATGTGAACATTTTTTTAGGTAACATGACATTGATCTTTGCTGTGTTTCTTCTGGTTACTGTTGGATGTGTTTCTCTGTCATTGTGAGTGTGGGGTTATGTTATTTGAAGTAGCTCAGATTTAAGAGTCATGTAGGATGACCTAAGTTTTCAGGGGAAGAGAGGGAGGGGGATCTAATTTCTGATCACTGTTGTATCGCTCATGAGGTTTGCCTGACGGAGCCGCAGAGCTAAAGCAGTGTAAAAGAAAGCCCAAAACATTTTATGACTGTTGTATTCATGTTATTTTAGTCTCTTTCTTTGGTTAGAAATTATGCCTGCAGTCTTTGCTTGAGAATGATTTATGTGATGAGATTATTAGGATTTATTGGCAAAAAAAAAAGCTTCTGTAGGAAAAGTGTCTGTCAAAAGGTGTTGTTGCAGTATAAGTCAGGATTATCAAAGTTTTTCAGCTCTGGAAGTCCCTGGAAGTGAAAGAAGACAAGGCCGCCATGTTTTAGTTTCATTTCTATCCTTTGTGTCGAAAGAGCACGGACGGGTTTTGATACCACTTTTAAAGCACGTGTGTGTCCTATGTATTTTTTTTTCATCAGCAATATTGATTGTTTCATTTACTCAAATTGGCACTTCATACTGAATTTCTCAGGATAATGAATTACATATGACAAAACAATTAAGACAAGCAACTATATTTTTCCTCTTTTAGGTGGTCTTCAGAGTTGGTTTACAGCTTTAACAGAAACCATAATGATATGCACATGTAGCTGTATGGATCACCGTATTGTTTTATTCACCTGTGTTTACTTTTTATTTTTCGGCTATTTAAAAACTGAACAATAAAGATTTATTGGGAAAAATCAGTGTACCTTTTTTTTCTGTATTGTGTTATTAAAGGTGACACTTTTGATATGTACAGTTACAGTAAGGAGATGCTTTGCAAAAAAAAAAATAAAATACAATAAATAATTAATACTGTATGCCTAACTTGCTTAATCTGTATGTGAGCTTTTCCTTTGTCTTAAGGATTGGTTCCCCCAGGTCTCAGTTACAATACTGGGTCGTTCATATAACTATATTATTTTAAATATATTATTACAGATTTGAAAGGTGAATTTACACATGTCCTTTGTTTTATTTGAAGTATAAAATAAATAAATAAATGAAGACCCACCTGAGTAAACTGAAAGGCCAGCCTGATGATGTTTGGCTTCCTAGAGTAATAAGTACCATAAATACAGTGGTTAACTACATACTGAATTGTGGCAAAAAGCATAATGGTTATATCTGTTTCACTGTAGCTGTTATGTTATTTGTTTTATGTGTTTTTTTCTCATTTAAAACTCCACTCATAACACTGTGCTGCATTCAGGGCACATGGGATATTGGGATTGTTCTCACATGAAATGAACTGCTTTTTTTTTTTGATGCCCTAAAAACGCCTTGAACACAATTATTAATCGATTTTATCCCCCCCCACCCCCCACCCACCTAATATGCATGTCCACATGAGCACCGAAGCTTCTCTGACTTCATCAAAACTGTTCGAGAGTTAAAATATTACACGATGAGTGGGACGGCTCTCTGTTTACCTGTAGAAGCTCAGTTTACTTGGACGCTGAGGCAGTTTACTTGGACGGAGGCAAGTGATTGGGCCTTGCTGGTAAGTATCTGATAAATTTAAAGGCTTATACTTTTAAGTGTGTGGCCACGTTGTATCAAATCTTCCAGTGCTAGAATCTAGATTAGAAAGCAAAATAACATTAATTTGGGGGTTTTAAGTAAGAAATGACCAAATGTGTCTTTTTCAAGTAAAACCCGCAGTTTCCTTGGATCATTTATCTGTTATTTGCAGGTCTACGTTTGTGAGAAAACAGCATATTTATTCTTCAAAACAAACAAACAAACAAAAACACTAGCATGGTTTTTTTTAGACAAGGAGGGTTTGTGCGCTACCATTTTCTCTTGTTCCCTGAATGCAGCATATGTCGTCGCTCGTGGTTGACGTCATCCAAACAAAACACCGAAAACTCGCCTGTGGTCTCTTTTAACGCTTTGAAACATTTTTATAAACAAAATTAATAAATATCAACAACAACAACAGCGGACATGTCTGTGAATTACGCTGCCGGACTGTCACCGTACGCGGACAAAGGAGTCTGCGGACTCCCCGAGGTAAAACTACCGCTCCACTTTGTTTCTTAGCAACAGCTAGCAGGTTAGCGGAGTTAGCTGTAATGAGAAATATCTTTAATTAGAAATATCTCAATGTAAAAATACTACATCAAGTCAAAGGACGAGTTCAAAAGAAAAAGTACGACGAAAATGTAATCTAACTACAGAAGTAGCTAAAGTAACGTTGTTAGTTTGAATGGCTGCGTTCAGAGTTTCACATTTATTTCACTTAAGTATTATGAGATTATGAGCCTGTGATGTATTTGATAAATCGTGTCTGTATAGTAGCCAGTTTGTGTTGTAATTGCACTGTATATTATATACATTAGTACAGGTTTTACATGTAAAATAAGATTATCTGTATTTAATCCCTCGGCGTGGACATTTGCAGTCTTTCAAGAGTATAATAAGAATAAAAAAAAGAAATAATGATGGAACAACTGCTATGATTTAACTATTTACATCTTGACAGTGTAAGAATATATGACTGGAGTGAGAGATCGGGTTGATAATTAGATTACATGTTAAGCTAAAGCTAAAAACAGTAACTCAGTAACAGATAAAGTTAGTACAGTATTTTATTCTGAAATGCAGAATAGTAGAAATATGAAGTTACATCATAGACTGTATAAGATGCATAAAATGGTAAAGTAGCAGCGCGCAGCACACACAAAACCGTGCACCGATGGAGGGAAAATATTTTCAACCTCTTTTGAGTTGTGATCGACTTAATGTGATATAGACTGTATAATCCTGTCTTTCACATGTTTGTCACATTTTTAGCAAAGGCTCTGCTTGGTCACACCAGGGATACACACATAAATAGGAAATGACAGAAGAAGTGCAAGACGTGGGAGGTGCAGACACAAAGACCACTAAAAGTTACACAATTTGAAAGAGACGCATGCTCATACAGGAGGAGGACTTTCTTGATACAGTTTTGTTTGGTCTGTTTGGCTTCTGCTGTGTGATTTTAACAGTGAATCTCTCTTCCAAGAGAGACCATTATACCCACGTTACTTACATTGTTTTCCCTTAGACCAGATCACTCACCCCTTTGTAGATAAAATACTGACTTAAATCTTCCCCACCCTTCATCACTCCCCTACATCCCTCTTGTGGTGTTTGATTGACAGTATCATCCAACTGTTGTTGAACTTGGTGTTTTGCGCTCTTTCAGGTGTTTGATAGTCCCGAGGAGCTAAAGGCAAAGGCAGAGACTCTCGCTCAGTTGATAAAAGAATCTCAGTACTTGGTCGTCCACTCTGGAGCAGGAATCAGCACCGCAGCAGGCATCCCTGACTTCAGGTGAGGCTCAGACAAAGCGACTACAGGGCTTCTCTTCTATCACTCATGCTGCTTTCCTCTCTTAATCATGGAGTCAGCACTGACCTTCTTAAGTTTCAGTATGTTGAACAAAAGTTGTCATTGACCTGATTTAAGGCTTTGATGAGGAAATAACAATTTAATAATCCAAGTACAACAAACATGAACAGCTGTCATCCTGCAGTTTTTTTGTCACCCCATTTCAGAACCTCTCAGAGCTGTCACAGATCGCCACAGCGTGAGAGTAGAGCTAATGAGACGTTACTGGACTGTTTCCCATTTTGGCAGAGTGACAGTCG
The DNA here is from genome assembly GCA_023238725.1 of Scortum barcoo. Classification (NCBI taxonomy): domain Eukaryota; kingdom Metazoa; phylum Chordata; class Actinopteri; order Centrarchiformes; family Terapontidae; genus Scortum; species Scortum barcoo. The sequence continues at coordinate 18,421,722 of CM041533.1, read as the reverse complement.
CATCTCCTGATGTGATTGTCACAAGGCATTACACAGTACACAAGAAACAGACTAAGCGTGTCCTTGTCTTCCATTGATCCAAGCTTCAAAATGAAGGGCTGTTTAAAGACGAGCTGAGCAGACAGTGTTCTTGCCAAACCTGTGAATCTACGGGATTATTTGTGTGCATGGAAATTAAGAAAAGCTTCATATCTGTACTGATCCCTACAGAGCTTTAAATAACTTATAGTCTTAAGTTTAAGCAATCAGTCTATAATTAATAATATCCCTTTTCAATAAATCTTAATGAACTTATTACAGGAATGGTTTGGGATACCAAAGGTGTTTTATTTAAATATATTTATATAATGTCTCCAAGCCATTTGTACAGGCTGTTCACCTCTGTGATTTTCCTGTTTTAGGATGTTTGTTTGATTTGAAATGAACTTAATGTAGTATTCCAAACACACAGCGTTGTATTAACATCCTAAATAATTTAATATAAATTCTTAGTATAAATCCATAAAAGAAGAATCTTCTGATGAAACGATGAAACGAAGATTGTTTGCAGTGCAGATATTGCAGATTTTAGCAGCAGTTCTGGGAATAGTCCTGTTCGTGTAAATGTTGAGGCTGGAGAACCAAACAGATGATCAGAAATTGGAAGGAGGACAGAAGAAAACTTTTAACTGCATCATACCAGTGCAGATCTTTGGGAGCCTTGAAAATCGGTAATGAAATTGCCAATAACACGATTATCTTATTTTTTCCTATCTCAAATTTCTGAACAGTTACTGTCACTTTTCCTCAATGCTGCTTTCCTTCTTTGTACCTGATCACATGGTCACATGAATATTTTGATAAATCTGTCATTACACTGATTTGAATCCAACCTCGACTAATACTGCCATTGCTGTTTAAAATCAGTGTCATATATACTAAGGTTTTACTGTGCACTGTATATATTTAGACTTTGCTTATTCCATAGAATACTTTGCCCCCAAACAAAATATTATAATTAGTCTATTGGCTCAATCATTGTAAGATACTTCACAAGTAGACCTGCAGTAAATTATATTCATTGTAATTTTTTTGAATGAATCAATTTATCTTTTAGTCCACGAAAGGTCCAAAGGGAGTCCAAGGTGACATCCTCAAATGAAGCTGGAATTATGAAAAGGGTTTTCAAATTTTTGCTTCATAGACGACTTAAACAATTAATAGATAGCTTGTATATTTTAAAGGTCTTGTATCAGTATGTTGAATTAAGAACCAAAATATATCAATTATAAATGTTGAATGAATATGAATGTTTATGAATGTATATTATAACAATAAGAGGCAGAGCTGTTGAGTCATTGAACCAATTGTAAGCAGTCAAGCAGTGAGTTCATACTATTTAACTAATCCCGATCAATTTCTATTCATTTTTATCGATTTCACTTTGTGAATGAATTAGTTTTACAAATAGATTATATGACATGCGTCTTTGAGGAACTAAACTTCTGGACAATGACCAACTTTATGCCACTACACATAAGACAAATACTGTTGTTAAGTATGCCGCATAATCAATGATAGTTCTGCTTGAAAAGCATTTTTTCCCATTTCTGATGGATGTTATTTGGATCTTTTAGCTTTGTGTCTTGGTTTCTGTTGCAGTACCACTGTGTGAGCAGATGAGGGTGGTAGTTACTCAGCTCTTTTGTAAAACAACACCTCACACTGATAAAAAGCTCGACTCTTTTTTTTTTTTTTCTTCTGTTGTAGTGCAAGAATGTCCTTTGATACTGTACAAACACATATTTTCCCCAGACAGCTGGCCTGAGGCACATAACATAAAGCAGTCAGATTCTTTTAACTCAGGAAGAGCAGTATCATTAAAGCCAAGGCTCCTATATACACATCAGGCCGACAAACTCCAATTATATCCCCACATCTGACACACACACACACATATACACACACATGCTGAGAGGAAGAAATCCAGCCCCTCAGGCTGATCTTATTGACGACACCAAAACATAAATATACCGGCCTTGCAGATGGCTTTCATGTCCAGCAGCGTCTTTCTCGGGGTGATAAGCATGTAATAAGCAACGTACATGCCTCTCCGCTAATGCTGGTACGACTTTGAACTGGTCTTGGCTGAGCAGGCAATGAATCACATTGGTGGTGAGAGATGAGGCTGTTCAAGTTCAAATGGAAAGCGAGAGATGAGACCGTTGCGCCCGTGTTTGAGGATTCACAGGATGCCGTCCCTCATCTGATGCATAAAGATAAGTCGCGTGTCCTCGAAGTAACTTGGCAACTGTCAGGGTTTTAGACAGCCTTAGTACTGATGGCTCCGCAGTGTTCATCCCTCATTCAGACACCCAAAACTGACTTAGTCAAAGAAGCGTGAACAGAATGATCTCAGATTGAATAGCAGATTTTGTACATTTTAGTCTGAAAGCTGCTGTCCAATTCGACTGTTGATGCTTTTGTGAAACCCCCATGATGATATTTTTTAATTTCTCCTGTTTTCTTTGTAGATTCAAGTTGTGCGAGAATCTTTATTTTCTTCTTTCTATTTTCATTGAACTTGGACTTGCAGCATTTGACAGCATGTTGACAATCTGGTACACAAACTTTGCAGAAATCCTCCCAGCGGGCTGTTGATACCCAACCATGAATACAGACCCACGCAGCAGTTTTAAACACCTAATGCTTCCTGTCCACCCACTGCACCACAGCCTGTCCAGTCCTGATTATAATTACTATCAGTCTGTTCATCGCTGTTTTCCCTTTCAGGGGCCCAAAGGGTGTGTGGACGTTAGAAGAAAAGGGTGAGACACCGCACTTTGACACCACATTTGAAGATGCCCGACCCAGCTTGACTCACATGGCCCTCCTGGGACTGCAGAGAGCCGGGTACATTAAGTATCTCATCAGCCAGAACGTGGACGGCCTACATGTTCGATCAGGCTTCCCCAGGTATCCCGCCCCGCCTCCCTTCCCATGATAGATGCAAGACAAAGAACAGTCTGCTCTTCCTATAGAGGCCATCAGCCTTGTGTACCTTGTCCAGTTTTTACTGACTTTAAAACACAAGTTATTTGTATTAGCCCACGCTCTTCACTTCTTTGTGGATGACAACCAGGGCAGAGGAACTCCTTTTCCTCACCACAAGCTCACTGGTTTTGCTGACATTGAGCTCCAGGTGATTGTTGTTGCACTATGTGACGAAGCTCTATCCGTCCACTGTACTCGTCTATAAAATCAGTCTCTGAGTGAAGAAAGTACATTTCTCACTGGAAATTATTCACTGGAATCATACATGTTAATGTAGTGATTTCTTCCACTTTGCCAAAGGTTTCATTTTTTTCTTTTTCTTTTTCTGATAATAGCTGCCACTGAAAATAATAGCTGCCACTGAAAATGAGGCTGATGAGTAAGAGTGAACCAAAAAAAGAAAAAGTTGCAGGTTGTCAAATCAAAACAAGAAGCTAAAAAATGCAATGTTTCATCAAGTCAAGGGGAACCACAAGTCGGCTAATTATTCCCTGTGGGATTGTCACTATAAACAAGCACTTAAGAATCAAAATCAAATGTATTGCTGAATAGTTTGCACACACACAAGGAATTTGACTTGGTATGTTGGTGCATGGTATGTAAGCATTGTGAGTAGAAAATATAAGAAAGAGAAAAAGTGACAGCAAGCCCTGCAAGTCAGAAGCCTAAATATAAAAATATCTAATAAAAATATGAAAAAAATATTAGATATAATATGACTGTAATTTAAAGGAAATAACTGAACAGGTTTATATAGGAAAGAGCAGAATATTCACCAAGAGTGCTCAGGAGTTTTTTTTCATTTAGTCAGTTGACCTATTTTTAATATACAAATTTTCATTAGTGCAGCTTTAAAGATGTATCATCCAAACAGAGCCGTGTGACAAACAACAGCCAATGTCCTCATTTTCACAAAATGGTCCAAATATAGATGAAAATGTTCTCCATGTGCTAATATATACAACATTTTAAGGACACCGCTGTGCTTGAAGCAAAGTGAGTGGATGAGCAGAATAAGTGAGGAGTGGACGTGAGACACTTATTTAGAGGAAAAGTTAACTTGTTCAGGAAATGCAGGGAATTCCTAATTGAGGAGGAAACAACCACATTGTTTTTTGTTTTTTTTTTCATTTTTATTTGTTACAACTATTTCACAAGCTCAAATATTCACAGCTTAGTGAGTTGTATGACTGTATTGTTGCATGCCAGCTTGTAACATGTCCGGTTGTGACTCATTGTTTTATAAATATGAAGCTGCTGCTTTGTGATAACAGCTGTAGCTGTGGCAGAAATGAGTAGCTCTTTAAATACGGCCTAAATAACTCCAGATAATGCTTTAAAATGTTTGTTCTGAAGCTATATTATCACACTGGACTAACCCATGGCTAAGAATCCACTTTTTCATTCAGCATAAACATCCAGTCTCTATGCATATCGGAGGACTTGCTTCCCCTGGAAGCCGTTTTGCAGCTTTGCCCCCCTGGCTACTTTTTTTTTTTTTTTTTTTTTAAAGATGAGACCCAGCAGGGAAGTGGTAGTTCTCTGAGGAAATCACAGAGACGGGAGATGAACTGGGAAGTAAACTGGTTGTCTCTAATCTGCGTGGTTGCCAGGTGGGCTGCAGAAGTCAATATGAGAATATTTATCAGAGCGTGAGTCAGAGAGAAGGGCTGAGAAAAAAAAAGTTGTGTTGAAGAGTCCTGACATCAACTTTGGAAATAATGATCTAAGTGAATATCGTCTTTGTGATCTTTCTGCCTTTGTGGACTTTTCTCCCTCTTGCTCTATTAGGGATATGTTATCAGAGCTTCATGGAAACATGTTTGTGGAGGAGTGTGAGAAGTGTGGCAGGTATGTGCGCACACACATACACACACACACCAAACATACAAATTATTTATCTTGAAACTCTTTCTCACCTTTACAAGCTGCTTACTCTTACTGAATGTCACTTCTAGGCCCTTTTTTTAATTGAGGCAGTATGAACACGTTACCTAACATTAGCATGCGCAGTATCAGATGTGTGCCAGATGTTGTCTTTCTAGCACCTCAGAAACTGGCGCACCCCAGGGATTGTCACACGCTGCAGGTTCTACAGATTAGACGTGCAGAAAATGCTCATTTTAGATGCGATGTGCTTAAAAACACCCCTCGAGTAAGAGAGGTCAGAGGGGAAAGGCCAGTAAAGTAAGATCAAAAGTACACAAGCAGTAGCTCAGATTGGCAGGTGACCATCCATGAGCACTCACTGGGGCTCATTTGGGACAGGAACAGGAATACAATATTACCATAGAAATTAAATTGGAGAAAATGTCACAGTATACAGTCCAGTATATCAGTGATTTCTTTCATAACAGTCAGAGGCAGAAATGGGGCCAGTATGAATTGTCGGCACATCCTCGTGTCAAAGTTAAAGTTAAAAGCCGCTAGCGTAATTGTTTGCTGAGTGTTTTCCCGGCACACGTGTGGCATTTTGACAGTGTGGGCCTTATTTGTGGCCGACCGGCTGCACCGCAGTGTAGTCTTTTCACATTGTAAACCTCCAGCAAGATAATTTGCACTTTTCACAGAGTGCTTACTGTCTGAAAATTATTCCAGCAACATGACCATGATCTGCACAGTCTTTAGATCTCAATAGATTACCTCTGGGATGAAAAGGTACTGAGGGATAAATGTACGTTTCAGCAACTTCCCCGATATCCCTGAAGTGCATTTCCAGAATCTTGTGCTGTCCATATCTGGAAGAAATCAGGCAAATGTTGCCTGGTTTATCTAACAAATAGTGCCCCTGATCTCCCTGAGCATGTCTTTGTGCGTAAATGGACCTCGGTGTGGTGCCTGTAAGCAGCTTTTTACCTCTCAACTGTGACAAAAGTAAAGCTGATCCGGTTGGACAGAGGCATAACCGGTCTTGGTTTTCCAGGCAGTATGTCAGAGAAAAGGTGATCGGTGTGATGGGGCTGAAACCGACAGGACGTTACTGTGATGTGGTGCGATCCAGGGGACTCAGAGCCTGCAGGTAACACGCGCTTTCATCGCATTTTTGAATAACCAATTACTACCGCGATCCATTTATCAGTGTATTCTCTATGAAAACAGAGGGAGGCTGATTAGCACCATACTGGACTGGGAGGATGCTCTTCCTGTCAGAGACCTGAACAAAGCTGACGATGCCAGCAGGTGAGACAGAAAACAGTAACAGAAGTTTGTGGCTCTACTGTTTTTCATTTTAGTGGCTATTTTGCTTTTGGTTCAGCATGTGCCTCTGTGACACACATGAGATACTCTTATTTATCCTTTGACTTATATGGTTTCTCTCAAGTCACAGATTAAATGTGTCCTGTGATCTGAAATGAAATGATGAAATGATTTGCTTAAGATTCTATATCCTGAGATGCAAATAAGCCTGTATTTAAAAACTTTTTTTTCTTTTTATGTATGTATCACAGTCTGCTTTAATGTTTCCATTGACATCTTATGTGACAGGGTTTCCATTCAGTCCTTCAGTCACAAAAGCTTTCATTGTGTGTTTACACAACAGCGAAATTAAATGGATATTCGTGTTTCACCTTCTGTCTCAGCGACCCATAAAAGATGCATAATTACCATTTAAATTACAAAGAGGAGATTGAAACACAATTGAACTCATTGTTAGAAACAGGCTGACGTGCAGAGCATTTATGTATTGCAATAAAAATGTGACACAGAATTGAGCTCAGGTTTGCGTTATGTGTTATGTGTACACTCTGCATGTAAAACGCCTCTTACATTCAAGCCCTTTTCAAACGAGTTCACACAACCTATCACTGCCAGGTAAATCTCTCACACTTAACCAGTTTTTAAATCTGTTGTCTGTGGCGACATTACCGCACTGGTGGTGAGATGTGAAATTCTTTCCATGGAACCGTTAATTAGTAGCTACCACTAGTCATTTTGTGGCAGCAAAAGAGAAACGTAGGTTTTGCTCTGAACTCTGAAAATGTAACAGGTCAGTGAGCAGCTAATGGAGAGTGGTGGGCAACAAATAACTTTCACAGACTATTTAACTGTTCGTCTCCTCGTCTCCTTCCGCTGACCTGTCGGTTGTTGAGTGTTAAAGCACTTTTTCTGGAGGTAAACTTTTCCGTGGTGAAAAATAGGCTACATTTCTGTCATAGATAATTTCCTCATCTTAAGACTCTATCAGTCGATGTATTTTTTCCACTCTCTCCTTATTTACACGGAAAGATTTGACGACATCGCTGCTGGGGTTGGTGGAGATAAAGTGAGCTCACCTGCAGGTAGATGTAATAGGTACGCGACAGCATTTGTGTAATCACGCTTATATCCAGAAGGGGGAGACAAAAGGTCCACACTTCAACGTTAAGTTTGAATTTCACCTTTTGATAGTATCAGTGTATCAATGTATCAATGATGTAATCAGGGCCAGGGCCAGTATGGTGCACATAAATGATGTTCCCCTGCAGTAACTTTATGAGGACGAACTGCACACACGTCCAGATAAGTTCTATTTCAGCAATGGAATGGCCATTCATCACAACAGATCGCAGTGAACAGAACGCTTGCAGCAGAAATTACTTTCCTAGATGTGTGTTACTGGAAAGCAGCAGATGACAGTTTGCATCTCTCATGTATTACATGTATTACATCATCATTATCACAGCGCTAAGCATCCAGTCCTCTAAAAAAAGGAATTACCCAGCAATCTTTGAAAATTTGAAAAACCCAGCAGGTGATTTAACAAACGTGTCTGAAAGTATTTCCAAACCCTCAAAGGCTTTTCTAACCATCACTATTAATATTCCAAAGATGGCAGCTGGAAATGACACATCTCTTTGCTCAGTGAGTTGAAACATCTGTGACAGTCTATACTGTTTTTGAATATTTTACATTTTCATTCAGAACAGTGCATTCATAATTTGACTATACTGCGTGTTGTGTCCATCTCCCTGGATTAGAAATACAGTCTCGGCTCGAGAAAAAGGTAAAAGTGTTTGTTTCTTTTTTTAATGCAGCAGATAAAATGTTTTTTTCATGAAGAAGAGAAGAAGAAGGAAACACCCTCAGAACAGCCGTGAGTGTTGGTAAGATGTCAGATATCACCTGGCAACAGAAGTTTAGTGCTGCGACTCAGATGTAACACATGAGAGGCACAAAAGGTGGATGTACCTTGAGCCTTTTTGTTAACTCTGTTAAAGTTTTCCTCCCTAGCAACAATCTTTACCGGCACTGGAGACTCAGCTAACCACTTAACCCAAGACAATAAATCCCCATGAATGACAGACAGACGCCAGCAGTCACACGTGTGATATTATATGTGACAAATTTCTCTGCTGTCTACACCCAGACGAGCAGACCTGGCGCTGACGCTCGGCACCTCCTTGCAGATCAAACCAAGTGGAGACCTTCCACTCCTCACCAAGCGCAAAGGGGGGAAAGTGGCTATCGTCAACCTGCAGCCCACAAAACACGTGAGTCTTTGTGTGTGTCACACCGCCGCCTGACACACAAAAAGGAAAGCTTATCAGGTGCTCTATCCAGCACCTTCAGGTTCATTGTTTCACAGTTGTTGTTTTCTATATTGTAGGACAAGCATGCGTTCCTGCGCATCCATGGTTACGTGGACGAGGTCATGAAACAGGTGATGGAGGCGCTTGGATTGGACATCCCAAAGTGGGAGAGTCCGACTGTCTGTGAGAGCTCCGAGTCCACCGCTGACATCAGACCGGCTTGGGCAGTTCCTGCAGAGGGAAAGGTGAAAAAGGAGCTCATTAAAGAGGAGAGGAAAAGAGAAGCACCAGCACTAACAGACAATGGCACAGTTGAGGAGGAGACAGTTTCTGTAAAGAGAGAGAGGGCACACTCCCCAGTGGAGGTAAATGAAGAGAAATAGCCTCAAGTGTTTTTTTTTTTTTCTCAGAAGACAAACCCATCCAGAAACAAACTTTACAACCGAGGGCGCTTGGTTTGATCGGTTACACCCTCTGGAGCAAAGACACTTCTAGTACTGTTGTACTTTTGTTAATCCCAGATTTCTTAAACTTCCCTTACAGCCACGATGAGCAGTGAAGTGAAACCGACTCTTCAGCTGAGGGCTCAAAAATTCCTCTTCATAAAACGAAACAAGCTCAGTGATTGTGTCTTGGGTAAGAAGACGGTGGTGCATATTTGGTTGGTTTTCATTTTAATTTCTGGTCAAACAGCTTATATTTATGTACATTTACCAACACACTTCTTACTATGTAATCCCACCTGCTCCTATAGTTAGAGGGATTTACCTGGTGAACCTGTTCTGTCTTTGACAGAAAACCAGATGAAATCTGGAGCACGCAGTTATAAATAAAGCCTTTAATAAGGTGTATGTGAGGTTGCTGCACCTTTTATTAAAAGCTTTATTTATAACCTGTGCTCCAGATTTCATCCCTGCAGATCTAGCCTTTAAAGACACCTTGGTTCGATGGTGAGTGAGCATCTCCAGTCTGATTAACTCATAGCCTCATACGGCTCTGGGAAAGTTTATGCTTGAGCCTGGTTTAGTGTCTTACCTAAACATCTGTCATTATGTTATGTTGGAAAACAAAATCATTAAACTACTTTTCGCATCTCACAATTTATTTCTCTTCCTCTGGCGAGATGTGCCTGTTTTTGTGCATAAGTGGAGCACCTGCTGCCGATCAGTTGTAAAAAATGGCCGTAATCACACTGTACGTTTATAGGAGAATGTTTTATCTCAGGAGCATTGTTTGTCTCAAGCATTGTACTCTGAGAGGATAAGTAACTTTACTGTTTTTTTTTTTTATTTACACGTTTTGGCAATAAACACAACAGGTTCCTGTTAGAAGCTTGTGTGTGTGTGCTGTGTGTTGTGTACTGCAGTGGCCTACTTTTACAGATGTGAAGCAGCGCTTCAAAGGAGGCAGAGACGGCATTTGTTTTGCTCATTTGAGATAATGGTCTGATTTTTTTGTGTTTGTGATGAAACCTCATTAATTTCTGCAAGGTCAACAGCAAGACACATGGTTTTAAAATGTCATAAGTTGGTGCATTGAGACCCGACATCAATGAGACGAGGAGCGAAAATACGTCTTCTGTCAGTCCATTTCCCTCAAATACATAAAAAGTAACAAAAAAAAAAGAAAGAAAAAAAATCCAGCTTCTCAGTTGAATTTTCTTTTCTTTTTTTTTTAAAGCAAGAACATTCACAATGGGTCACAGGTGTTTGCAGAGGATTACTGCAGCGAACATTGCGCAGCGTGTCTGATGTTGAATATTCTTCACCCAATTAAGGCACTTTGTCTCTTGGGATGTTTGTGCAATAGATACAGCGGCCTGCGAACGCCACAGCTGCAACTGCCCGTTCTGTGAATGTGTCATTACACAGTCCTCATTACCGTTGTCTCTGTCTATACATCCCTTAGCTCGATCTTATGTCCACTCTATGGTGCTTGTTAGATTAGGTGTTTCAGAGAGTCCAGTCTGACATCATGAGGGTTATTTTTAGACTTTAGAAAGCCACAGGACTTTATACTGTTTGACTCCTTGTGACAGTAAACTGAACTGAACTGTGTGAATTAGGTGACATATTGTATCCAAATCTTTTAAATACACACAGTGACCACTTTTTATATCTAATCAGCCAATCATGTGGCAGGAACTGGATGAAAACATGTAGATGTGATTAGAAGGTGCCCTTGTTCTGAGCAAACTAAAGAAATGTGATCTATGTGCAGGGATGTAGCACTAAGGGGACCGAGGGTCCTTAAAGTGGACCAAAAATTGGACCAACTGAGAAGAAACTAGACCTTTCTAGTTTTATTGGACTATATATGAATATATTCATTCAGACACTATCCAAATATAAACAAGACAGTAAGACCTTGTTACATCCCCTAGGGGAAATTATATAGCCACGGTTCAACAAAGAAAACAGAGAGTCAGAGAAACTTATTTAATTCTAATTGCACTCACTTCAGAGAGGGTTTACAACAATGTGGAGGGAGGATGAGTCAGATGAGGTTGTGCCAAATAAATGACTACCACCCTAACTCTGAAAAGCAAATCCAAACAAAAGGGCTAACTAGTTTCTCTAAAAAAGTGATTTAACCAAAACCAATACAGGGGGTGGCAACCAACCGCTAACCTGGTGTGTCTAACAAAGGAAACAAACCGTGTGAAATAGTGTATAGGGTAAACTCACCTACTGATCTCAACCTCCCTCCACATACCTCTTTTTAACAAACATTAAAGTCAAAGTTCTCTGTCTTAGCATGCAGGCAGCAAGGAGAAAAGAAGAGAGAGATACTCTGCGAGCCTGGTCCTTTTATTATAGGGTCCTGGAAGAAGGCAGCCAGTCGCAGGTGATCTCTAATCACTTAGGCAGCACCTAGAGAGCTAACAAGGGAGGAGAGAAAGAAAACCAGGAGAGAGAACACAAACACAAACACTCCAGCCTGGCATGTAACAGACCTAATTAAATAAATAAGGCATTAAGGTGTTCATCGCTAATTTCTCAGGTTATAAATAAAAGAGATTTTTTGAGGGGGTTATGAATTGTAATTATTAGTTTTAAATCTTGAGAGGGAGACTGTCATAGGACTGAAAATATCTGCTTTTCATCGGACATTTGTGGTTATTAATTACATCTCATGCAATCTTTTTACCATCTTTCTCCATCGGTTTCCCATCAGTCCACATCATCTCCATCACAGTTCAGAGGTGTCCCTATAGGTTTTAAAAAAACTATTTGAATTCTATCCATTTTTGCCGTGGGTAAGTTTGTGTGCCTCCTTACAAACTCTCCTACATTTTATCTGAGATGCTAACATTCATTTACATTTCCTGTTTCCCTTTGATCTCCCTGGTGTCATCTGTTGTTGAGCTTCACATCATCCCATAGATGTGGGATATTGTGTTTAGTTTTTGTTTTTTTGTTTTTTTTACTCAGCCCTTCCGTTGCTAATAATAGCTATAAATGTTCACTGTTAGATATCGGTTTACAAAGTTGAGCCCATTCCTTGTATGTTTGTAGTGTCTTAACCACAGGAACTTAAAAAAAGTCATCTAGGAGGTTGCATGAATTAAAGTTGCAACTTTTCAATTGACTTCGGGGTTTCTCCTTCAGACAGCTGGTCAAAGATAGAGCAGGAACGTAGAGGTACAAAAGGTATTAATTTACAGGGGCTTGTCTGTAATAATGTTAAAATTATTATCATCAAATCAAGCAGTGAGTAATGGTTGAATAAACAGACTGATGTAAGACAGAGGTTATTAAAATGCAAAGCCGAAGGGAGAAAATGAAGAAACAAGATGAGAGGGAAAACCTGCTCACCAAGTTCTTTCAGAAGAAATGGCTGTGATGGCTTTCTTCTGGGGTTTGATGCAGCTGTAAGATTTAGCCGGGCAGACAGTAACATCAGCCAGCATATTGCCTGTTGACAATTGTCCACATGCAAGAAAACAACAAAGGGAACGCATAAACAGAGAGAAATGTTTTAAATGTGCATGACAGATGAATGGTCAGCATGTAGTCTCAACATGGCTCATTGATAAATCAGATGAAAGTAGAAAAATATGAACGTCAGTTTCAGAAACAGCAACAGGAAGTGGAGCTGCCGGTACTGACAGAGCTGATGTGCAGCGAGGTGAGCTCAGTTAACAACACTTGAGCTTCCAGGAAATGAAATGTGAAAGTCTTTATGGACAGGAATGTAAAATAATAAAAGATGTAATCCTTAATGAATGTCTTACAGTAGAAATAAAAGAAATCACAACAAAAGGACAAAGAAGATTGAGGTCGGGGGATGACTATATACAGGGCCTAAATCTGTGCTGCATCTCTGGGATGGACAGTCCCCTATCAGTCCATTTCTTAAATTCTATATCCAGTTTGGACAGAAGGAGGTCTGCATTAACTCTAATCTTCAATGCTCCGGATATTGAGGCAGTGAGTTCCATTTATTTTCTTATACATGACCATATTTTCAGCATGAATTTTATCCAGCAGTTGTGGATTTTCTTTTTTTTCCCCCTACTTTGCCAGACTCAAGTAAATGAATTCTTCTTCTGAAGTCTTAGAAAAATTCTGTTCTCAGAATTTTTTAATAAGTTTCTGAAACTTAATGTATGTGCATCTGATCACTTCAGCTGGGAGAAAATAGAAGATGAAGCATACTGTCTCGAACTGGAAGCTCAAAGAGATGATGGCGCAGCTTAGAGCCACAGACTCTGAGGAGCTGTGTAACATTCAGAATAGTGAGCAGGCACCAAGCTGAAGAACAGCATCAAATGATTTCCAATGTGTGCGTCTTCACAGCCCCCGTCCTTAGAAATGAAAAACTTTCTATAGCACCAGACAGGCTCCTCCTGCAGCTGCTCGTCCTCCTAAACTCAGCGAGAAGGACCTTGGTCGAGCACTGCCAGCTGTGAGGGCAGACCTCTGGCAGGACAACTGTCCACACAACATGGCAGAACAGCCAGAAGGAGCCGGTCGGTGACATCGTGCCTGGAGTTGCCACAAAGACAGCCAAAGACTGCATCAAAGATTCTGTGGTCTGATGAAGCCAGAATCAAACTCCTCAGCTGTAATTCAAAGTGCTGCGTCTGGAGGAAAGCAAGCGCAGCTCATTAAGATTTTAACATGAACCCTGCTGCGAAGCACCGGGGCGGCAGCCTCACTTTCACTGCCACTTACTGGGACTCTTTAAAGGAGAAGAAGAACAATGAGAGGAGCAAACAAGGTCGGACCAACCTGCTGCAGAGCGTCAAAGACCTCCTAGACTAAAGACGAGTTTAAATGCTCCAACACCAAAGCATACAGGGAAATCATGCAGTGAATCAGGGACCAGAGCGAGGAGTCATCAAGCCTCATTAAAGAACAGCGAGGAATGACAAGATGGCAGTTTGTTTACAGATGCTTCCCATTCAGCATGGGCGTGCTCCAGGACGTCTCTAAGGAGGGAAGCTGAAGTTGTAATCAGCGTCAAAGGGGTGGTGCTGCAAACGGGATAAAGATGGAGAGTGGAGAGAGGAAGAGACAAAAAAGAAAAGAAAAACAATTCACTGTGAGTTTATTCAATTTCTGTTTTCTCAACATAGATCGGGATCATTTAAACTCTTTAGTCATCCATAATGCCAGCAATCAATCAAAGAGAGTGTTTTCTCAGATCTAAAATTTAGAGGGAAATGAGGCTTCCTCTTATCTTTGTACAGTATTGATTTAACTGAAAAGGCTCTTAGTTAATAAAGTGTCCAAATAAACCAGAAAACCAAAGCTCAGTCCAAACTCAGAAGAAATTAGATGAGTCTCCCTCAGAAGGAAGCAGCAGATTCATGGATTTTGCTCTTACAAACTGAATGAACTGCTGAAATTGGAAAGTGAGGGAAAACAATTCTTTGACAAGCTTGAGTTCTTTCTAGTTATAGAGGGTTTAGGAGGGCTAGCTAGCTACAATTAACCCATAAATGGATGTAAAATGTTCACTGCTAAGTGGAGTATACTTAGTCTCGAGCTGGCTCTTTGTGCTGATGGGTGGTATATTACAGTCGGCAGCGGTCAGTTGAGGTTAGATAATCTTTTTTTGTCCTTGCATGGAAATTATTTTTACTGGTCATGTCAGTCACTGATGGAGTCATGTCTCTCACAAGCTCTGATGCAGCGCTAACAACTTCTTTCAGATTCATCACCACAGTTCTTAACGGACGTTATTCTCTTGAGAGAGGCATGTTGTTCTGTAACACATTGTGAATTACAGCGCGGCATAAATCATTAAAACATTTGCCCTAAATTGCTTCCTGTAAATGTTTTTGTTTGACGTGAAATGGTTATATTAAAATTTTTGCATTTCAGTTATCTGTATACCCCAATTAATTAAAATAATCTCAGGAAATTACATTTTAAAAAAGAATGAAGCCGCAGTTGTGGTCACTTAAAAACTGAGGAGACAGAAAATTGTTAAAAGATGTGTGCTGACATATCGTCACACGTCTAGAGAAGCAGACTCGTGGCTCAAAGGTCATCAGTTCGATCCCTGGACCAGCGGGATAAATGTGTGTGGGGAAAACGAGGACAGCTGAGGGGGCCTTGAGCAAGGACTTTAATTGCCATTCCTGCAGCAGAGCTTCTCAGTGACCAGCACATCAGACAGGCTGTACTTGGCAGTCTCCATGTATGAATGTTTGGAGGTGTTTAAGCAAGTGTTTGGTGTTGGTCCTGATGATTTTAGGAGTTTAACAAACTGAGGAGGCACAATTACACACAAGTTAGATGTGGAGTATTTAAGCCTCATTATGGTGTCACTTGACCATGTGGAAAAGTATAAAAATCTCATTACCTGTAATAAAAAATCAAAAACATTAAATGCATAAAGATGAAAGTGATCTGAACATTTTGTTAGCTTTTAGAGGCTAATCCAGGTGTCGTTCTCAGCCTCTGGGTACGAAACGTTTTAAATGATCAGAATCTGAAATGATCCAGATTCTAAAATATTTTCTAGTTTGAGGATTTTAAAGGTCAAGCTGCGGGGGTTAAACAGCTGATGTAATGAGCTTTATTATTTCAGTGGATTCTGTTATTTTTTATTGTAAAGCTACATTTTTGACCTTGTTAACAGAACTTTGACTAAATAATCTTCACTCAAGGTCATCTTCCCAGCTTTTCACAATGAAAGGTATCCATGGTGAAGATAATGAGACGTGAGTGAATGCGCTTCATGTGTAAGTTCACAGCAGGACACCTAAGATGACATGAGGATGCTGCATGGGAACACAAAATTATAGTGAGGTAAGACAAATTCTTACCATGACCCTTTGGGAGCTCCAGTCCAATGTGTTGATGACGGGGCCACTGACCCCGACCGCCCTGACTTGAACTTTGGACTTCATCCTTTGATCCCATCATACCTCCGTCAGTCAATTGAGTTTTGTCATTTGTCATATTTAGGGCTCTTGCTGAAATTATTGATGTTGCTGATGACTATGAGATACACTGGAGCTTGAGCAGACTACGAGAGGCAATACAAAACTCGTACATACATATTGTTTTTTTTATGTTATATTATCTTGTTTCTTATCTTAGCATTTTTATTTGATTTTATTTACTTTTATTGTTTTGTTTCCATTGTAAAGCACTAAATAAATAGTTATCATGATTATTTTAGTACTTTTATGAGGACAGTTGAAAGCTCTTTCCAATAGAGACTGTAAGGAGTTGCTGAGCTGACTCTGACTAAGTGGCTCTTGAGTTCATTTGTATCACTCAGAGCGGCACATTAACAGGCAGTGGAGAATTTATTTCACTCCCCCGTCTAATCTCTTCGCGCTGAAAGTTTCTTCACTAAGCTGTCGCCTCTTTTTCTGATTGAACTGGCTCTCTGACTCCAGTTCAGCTCATGAGCAGGACGTGAACTCTCCACCAATCTGACTGCTGCTCACTTTTGGATATCACATGCAGTCAATGTTTTTAACTCCCTCCTGGGTCCTTTCTATCAATAAATCCTTTCCCTGTTATATTTAAAAACATGCTTTTCTTTGGCAGTTGCCTTCACACTACGGCTTTGCTTGCCGCATGCAGAGATGTAGAGATGTGTCACATTTCTACTGCGTGCTTGACATATCACCTCCAAGCGTGATTGACTTTGACCCATTTCTCTTCTTCTTTATATGTGATTCATGCTCATCATCGCTGACTACCTCGTCTCAGTAAATAAACATCTGGAGCCTGTAATTGCTTTAAATCAGCCTCCCATACTGGCCCAACGTGGACGAACAGGGAAGACACTCAGCTGAATTTTCTCAAGTGGTCTTCATCAGTGGAACTGGCGGTGAAATTGCTTCCTGTACTCGAAGAGGAATTGCATTGTGTGCAAAAGATTGCGACGCTTGTTGTTGTCAGATGTCAGGGTTTTTTTTTCCTCCGCGAAAGGACCATCGGGGTTTCAGTGGGTGAACCGTAGCCGCTCCGTTCGACGTTCGGAGCTTGATGAGAAAACGGTCAAAGCTGAGTTCATAGAGCAACACGGACCAAGTTAGAGAAACCAATAACGGACTGCTGCAACAGAAGAGCACAGCAAAGTGTGGGGCCGTAGTCTGAACAAGAGAGCTGGCCCAGAATTTTCAGACAAATCACACTTATGATTGTTTTCTATTCACAGCAGGAACACGGCAGCCCCCTCAGTGACCCCCGCTGGCGTCAGCGACACCTGCTGAATAAATCCCTGATTGGGATGTGTGGAGTGTGTTTGTGTATGTGAGAGTGTGTGTGTGTGTGTGGTATTTGCATGTCAGCCCCTATCTGTGAGAAGCTGAAGATGGTTATCCATGTTCAGACTTTAAAGGTTGCAAAAGGGCAAAAACGTGGAGCAGCTTTTGTGCGGTTGACTCATTTCCCTCGTCTTTGTTGTTTTTTCGTGGCTGCTGTGACGGCAGACAAGATTAACTCCAAACCTGCCCCCCCCCCCCATCCACCCACCCCGCGAGACATCATTAAACTCCTTTGTCCTCCTGTCCTTTTTTTTTTTTAATTTAATGTCACACTACATACGTGTAATCACAAAACAATTCACGATGGCACAGCAAGGCAGACACCAAGAGGCATGGAAACGGCCGATGGTTTCATGCTGGCATGAAACACGGCCCACACTTTATGACATATCCTGGAGTTAGGTTTGACTGCATATGAGGGCACACAAATAATATTCACATATATTCCAATGAAAATTAAAACACTTACAGCCTTCATGATTGCCTGTGTGGGTGATTGAGATGCAAAGTACAAAAAAAATCACTTTACAGGTTAAACTATTCAAACATCACACTGTATTTTGCTTGATTGTACAAGAAAAAAGAAAAATCAGCCCACAGTGTAACTGAGGATTTGCTCATTCTCAAGAGCGTACTTGTAATTCACCTGGGAGATTATTTCCGAAGTGGCATACTTTGGCAAGGAAGAGGTTTTCACTAAAGTGCATAATAAAGCTAAAACGTAGCTGTTCTGGTTTGTCTATGACAGGTGTGTGTGTGTGTGTGTCCAGTTTGAGGGCTGAAATAGATTTGGAGGGACAACAGCATCACACAGGAACACAGTTAAAAATATGGCACCAGAGAAAATATGGCACACAAAGTTGACTCACAAAGGAGCATTTCCTTCAGTATTAAAAGAAAAAGAATGACATTTTTGTGAAATACTCTTATTCGCTACCAGTCTTGAATGCTAAATGTGAAGCTACAACCAGAGAGCTTAGTTTAACGCAGAGGCTTGGAATAGCTAGCATGGCTCCATATACAGGTGACAAAATCTGCCTACCAGCACTTGTAAATCTCATTCAATTCAGTGTTGTACGAAAATAAAACAAACAAACTGTTGCCAAGCAACCAGCAGAGAGTCAAGGAGGTTGCTACTCAGCCAAGAAATAGTCCCACACATAACCTCTCAGAAAAACTAAGGACATCCAGTGTGTTAATTAATGAGCTTTAGAGGTACTGGTAGGCAGATTTATTATCTTTGCACAGAAACATGCCAACCGTTTCCCGCTGTTTCCAGACATGCTAAGCTATGCTAATCTGGTGTTGGCAGCTTCATATTTAACGTCCGAACACGAGGGTGGTATCATTCGTCTCGTCTGTCTCAGCAAGAAGACTAATCATCGTATTTCCCGGAACATGTCAAAGTTTTCCTTTTGCAGAGTAAATCACATGTTGATGTCTTTGTGTATCATGACCAGGCTGGGCGGCGCTTCCTCCACCTTCCTCCCTCTCAGAGCAAGAGTGAGGACATTTTGGACGGAGCGAGACACTCTCAGCAGGAGCTCCTTCAGTCCAGCTCTGTACTCTTTACGGATCAGGCAGTAGAGCACCGGGTTGAGGCAGCTGTTCGCATGAGCTAAACACACAGTCAAGGGGAAGGCGTAGGCCTGGGCGTTGTAGAAGGCTTTACTGAAGGGCACCAAGTCAAATTTGATCAGCACCCCCCACAGAGTGAGGGCCTGGTTGGGCAGCCAGCAGATGAAAAAGGACAGAACTACGATGGTGACAGAGCGGGTGACTTTGGAGCGGCGGCGGTGGCGCCCTGTCTCGCACTCTGACCTCTCCGTCACACTCTCACTGACCATGCTGCCTACAATGCGCCGGCTCAGGATGAACCTCAGGAGGAGGAGATAGCACACTGTGATGACAATCAGGGGAACTACGAATCCCAAGAGCACCTTCTGTGTCTGATAGAGTCCGAGCAGGACTTGAGGATCCCAGTGGCTTGAATCAGAGTCAGAGAACCGCACCAAGCACAGCTCATCATCTGTCGACACCTGTAACCACAACAACCATATTAGAGGCTGCAAACCCAAAACATGAAGCAAATCACATCAGGGAGATCAGTCTCAAGTCAACCAACCTGGACCGTGGTGGAGTAGAAAGCATGAGGCAGCGTAGCCACCAGCGATACCATCCAGATGGCCAGACTGGCCCATTTTGCACGAGCAGCGGTGATCCGGGGGCTCTCCATCTTCAGGGAGGTTACCAGGGAGCGGTAGCGGGTGACGCTCATGGCAGTGAGGAAGAAGACGCTGGCGTACATGTTCAGGGTGGTGACTGAGCTCACAATCTTGCACATGACCCGGCCAAAGGGCCAGCGGAAGTCCAGCACTGTGTCCACGGCCCAGAAGGGCAAAGTGAGGACGAACTGCAGGTCGGTCAGCGCCAGGCTCATCACGAAGCAGTCGATGGAGGAGTGGTGGTGGCCCCGCCGACGGGAGTGGAGCAGGAAGAGCGCCAAGAGGTTACCCACGAGCCCCAACACGCACACCACCAGGTAGACCAGGGCAATGAGGACTCGCACCTGTCAAACACATGCAATTCTTAACATTTTAGGTTCATCTCGAAGGCGCTGAATGATGAACACACAACACGCACGACAGA
This sequence comes from Scortum barcoo, assembly GCA_023238725.1. Classification (NCBI taxonomy): domain Eukaryota; kingdom Metazoa; phylum Chordata; class Actinopteri; order Centrarchiformes; family Terapontidae; genus Scortum; species Scortum barcoo. The sequence goes on along the minus strand of CM041533.1, from coordinate 18,401,784 downwards.
ATGTGAGCGTCCAGCTTTCTTTCAGGCACACGTTGGGGGCGATTCATGCAAACAGAACAAAAGCGTCAGAGACACCTACTGCCAGGTTGGCGCTGTCTGCGTGCAGGTCCAGAGAGGACTCCTTGGAGAGGATGTGAAGCCAGCAGTTCAGAGAGAGGTTAAAAGCAGCCAGGTTGGAGGCTGCTCCCGTGGGGCTGACCAGCTTGAAGATCTCGCGTTCATCCTCCTCAGCCCCGCACACACTGAGCGCGGCGGGAGGTCCGGAGCCGCTGCTGTTGCTCTGCATGCTTCCGCACAAGGACCCAAAGAAAAGAAAAGAAAAGAAAAGAAAAGAAAAGAAAAGAAAAGGCGAGTTTTGAACCAAGTTCTCCTCTTAATTTCCAGAGTGCGCCGCCATCCTGCTCGTCCCGTTTCTGGTCTCGTTCAAGAAGTCAGAGCTGCATCGATCATCCGAGTTATTCCCAAACTTAAGCGCATTTCACTGTTACTGGCAAAATCAATCACAATTTCTTTTTGAACAAACTGATTAATCCGCGTACTTGAGAGCGTCCGAGCTGAAGTGTGTCATGATGCAGCCGCCTCCTCTCAGAGATGCTGACAGCGTCCTGAATCTGGAGGCTTTTATACTGACTGAGGCTCTCCTCCTCCTCCACCTCCTCTCTGCTCGATGGCGCACACACACGCATCACCCCCACTATACTTTTATTATTATGATTATTACAGCAAAGACTGATTGCCCCACCAACTTTTTAATTTTTACACTCAGGTGAAGCCAGTCCTCTGCTCTGTTTCCATTAAAAGATGATGATTCATGGGTAAACAAACAGGGAAAGCTTTGCGCTCTGCAGCCCACAGTCAGTGTGTTTCTGTCTTTGCTCTTAGATGAACTCACTTATTTTAAAGATACTTACGGATATATAGTTCAGGCCTGTCTCCTGTCTTTCTTAAAATGAAAACTGCACCAAAGGCCATCACTCACCTCTCATCTCTGTGCTCTCTGAGACATTATTTGTATGTGATTATCTTTCTATTCATTGTTTATGGTTTGTTTTTTTTTCTCTGATGGAGCCAGAGCCTCTGATCCAAATACCGGCTTTAATATTCATATGATGTGTGGGTAAATTATAAAGATGGTATTTTCAGAAAGGTTTCCATCGCCTGCCAGGGTTTGTTAATGTGCATTTTGAAAGATGCACATCAGAGGAATGATGAATGAGATTTTAAGTGGCTTTCAGTCTTTGTGAGAGAGCCAGAGACAGAGAGAGCGAGAGAAAGATGTGTGTGTTTGTGATTTGTATTTCTTATAGGTCACCGCTGGTATCCACACAATGCACGGCTGTGGCCAGCTGTGTGTGCATTAGAGAGAAAAGAAAGGGAGGAAGAAAAAAATGACAAATTCAGCCTCAACAGTTGTGACTCCGGATCTGCTCGGACAAGTCTGTGAATTATCAAACAATTTCCACAAATGTTTCTTCTGACTTTGTGGGTTTGCAGAATTTGTCCAGTGGCAGAGAGTCTGATGTGCTGTTCCTGACAGAAGGGCCACGCCTCACCAGTCTGCTCCAAGTGACATAAAATGAGATGTAGTACGAGGCTGCAATTTGAAGTCCAGTCCAGGCATCAATTTTTTGTCATCCCTGTTTCTTTTTCCAGTGTCATGAGCAGTGAGGGACAACTTCAAATGAAAACAACACTACTTCGTTGACAGTTTCCCTTTTTTCTTCCCCCTTTTAATGTTTGACTAATATTAAGATGGATGGAAACGCAGATATTGTTGGAGGCCGACCTGAAGACGTTCATTTGCATTCTGTTGGAGGCTTTCAGAGACACTTAAAGATGTCTAATTTCATTTTCGTCAGTTAGTCTTTGTTTTTCTCTTCGAAAGACGAGTGAGCAGGGGGATTTTGACAGTAAGTGGCTGTGTTTCCCACCCCATTTTGGTTTGTCATTAAGATGAGTGTGAAGCATACAAAAGTTATTTGTTTTTGCATGTGTGAGACTGAATGTTTCTGTCAGCCAACATGAGACTACAGATTATATCAGATTCGATTTATATAAAGATAAAGAGAATTGTACATGAGATTGTTATGAATGAGAGTAATCTGGAGTGAACTGCACTGCTCCTGATTAGTAGCTGTTGTGCTGCATCATAGTCCCTCCTAATCAGACAGTCAGCACCGTAAGTCTTATAGTCACTTTTTCAAATTAAAAAACAAGGACATTTCTCCGTTTGTCATTTCTCAGTGGAGACCAATCCCTCTGCATTGCTGCTATGCATTAAATAGAGTTAAATAAATGTCTTTAAGAAGTAATGATCTTATTAAAAATCAGTGTGGGCAAAAAAAAAATTTGATGAAAGAACTTTAGCTATCATTAAATATCTGCAATATCTCCATATCCAGAATCTAGTCAGTAAAACTTTGATCATTACATCCACCAAGGTTGTACACTGGCACTTCCCTTAGAAAGGAAAAAAAAAAATATATATATATATAAAATATATATATATATATATATATATATATATATATATTTTTTTTTTTTTTTTTTTTTTTGCAAATGTGTGTGAGTGTGTGTGTAGCCAAACAAAATCCTCCACATGTCTATCGACCTGTGATCTCACAAAACCACAAATGGGCAGTCTGATGATGATCTGTTCCTCCTGTAACCCGTTTCTCCCTCTCTCGTAGCAGAACCTCTGGTCAGCTCTTACATGATTGATATTCTGATTGAATTCCTTCTTATAACTCTTTTTCACACCATCCCAACACACTGTTCAAAGCAGCATGATCAATAATTCATTTCTGACTCCCAGTGTGGATGGTCTGCTTTTGGTCTGGGTTTGCTGGAATCATTTGGTTTTTAAATTGTTAAAGTTTTGTCCACGTTCTTGGTTCTTGTAAGAGCTTGAGCTCTATGTGCACCTTGAGCAAGCAGCACATAGAGGAGACTGTTAAACCGACGGTTATTCTGCAAACAGAGCCCCACCCACTATTAAACACAATCACAAATAAATATATTTTATTTGTTCTTTTAACTGCTGAATTACATTTTCTATCTAGTTATGTTATCTCCACACATTACAGTCTTGTATCATGTATGTAACCCTGGTGGAGAGTATTAGGTTATTTTCATTGTATTTAAATTAATTTAGTTTAGTGCTGATGACCTGGATGTGTGGCAGTGTTTGTTGTCAGTCCACCAATTTATACTAAAATATCTCAACAACTATCAGAGGGATTGCTCTGAAATTTGGCACAGATGTTCACCATTGCCAGAGGATGAATTATGATGAGTTTGGTGATCCTCTGACTTCACCAGCAGTTCAACATTTGTGGTTTTGAGTGAAACCTCATGTCAACTATTGGATGGATAGTTAGGAAAAGTGTCACAAGAAGTTACATCCCTCTTATGATGTAATAGTTTGGATGATCCATTGAGTTTTCACATCTATCCATCTTCCATCAGATCAACATTTAAATACTTTGGTTTATGACCTTCAAATCTAATGTCTTTCCCATTAGCCTCAGCTACCTAAGATGGTGAACATGGTACATTTTTCCTGCTAAATTATTATTATTGTCATTGTGAGTATGTTAGCATGCTGTAATTAGCATTTGGCTCAAAGCATCACTGTCCTTGTATGCAGTCACACAGACACTTGTCAGTCCGTCAGATTTAATAAAAAAAGAAAAAATCAGAAATTGCTTTGAAAAACAGGTGTGTAGTATGCATGTGCTCACAGAGTATAGAAATGAATTAATTGTCCTCAATGTTAGCCACAGCTCTGTCTGCTGTAAAAGTTCATGAAAAGAGCATATGGACTGCCCTCAACTAAGTTCACCTCATTACTGTGAGCAGAGGCTGCTCAAACATCAGCGGTTCAAAAATAAATTCTCTATGTTGCCTCCATTCTTTGGCTAGGAAAGCATGGAGCTCATAAAATATATTACTTAATAATAAAATATAGTACTAAAATAGCAGTATAGTACTCAAGCTGATAAAATATAGTACTACTTGGTGAGATGAAGTATTGCTGCCTCTTTTCTTTGTGTTTTGGGATGCAGATTTATTCACAGATCAGCTGAGATCATGTAAAATAAATGAGCTGTCTGAACTGTGCCATATTAATGTAGGAGAAGGAGATTAAATGAGTAGATGTTGTGCTTCTGGGCAGAACATTATGTGAGGTGTTGCACCAGCAGCGAACCCGAGACATGAATAAGCATTGGAGTGTTGTCGTTGTTTTAATGGGTAGACTCCTTGTAACAGACGGCAGTTAGTCATTATCCCTTACATCCTTTTAGTAATAGTTGGTTTTGAAACATTTTTTTGTGAAAAAAGGCACTTCACACAGAAACACGAACAGCCAATAATTATATTTCCACAAATTAATAATGAAATATAATAATGAACAAAGTCTTTTGCTCTAAAATTGAGAGATGACATCTACAGTTTTTAATAACTTACTACCACTTTCCCATATTGACAGCTGGCATGAAAGTGAAGCTTATTATGAGCTTTTATTGAAATGGGAAGTCATCCAACAATTATTGCTTATAGACTAATTAATTGTGTTCAGTCCAAATAGCCGACTTTTTGTTTTTCAAACACTGCCTCATTATTTTTTGAGATGCAAATCTCCACCAAACTGGACACATGGTATAACTAAGAGAAAGAATAGCTCTTCAGGTGCTTCCAAAATCCAAAACATTTTAATTCTCCTGAGCTTTGTAGGCTCTTTGTGCTGAATTGATACAAAATACAACTCAAATCAAGTTACAACATATACATTAAAAGTGTGCAATAAAATACATCAGTAAATATACATTTGTGTTGTTTTACAGATCATACATGTCTCCATTTTACAGGAGTACATTAACAATATAAAACGTGGTCCACCAGGTCCCTAAGGCTCTATTTCCCAAACAAAAATGAAAAGCTATGTCTGTTTGGACCTCCTCACCGACCACTGCTTGTGTGAGTGGATTTCAGTTATGAAAACTGTTTAACCAACTGTTTGTGCATTGGAGCGGATGGCAAACACACCATAACACCTCACTTGGTCTCAGCGGTGAGAAACAGACGCTGGAAAGCAATCAAACCTGCTCATTTGAATACTGCGCACTAAGCCAGCCTGCGCCACGTCTGCTGCGCCTTTCCTCCTGGGGACCCCGAGGAGATCAGTGATTGTCCCCGTTCCTGTGATCCTGGTGGTGACATCTGCCATGTGGGAGAAATCGGTCGGTGTCAGAGCTTCTCAGCCAGGCTGCACGGGTCTTCAAAGCCCCTTGAGACGGAGAGGGCAGGCAGAGCGGGGACGCCTTGCACTTCATCCACAGAGTGCAGAGAGCGAGACGGCACTGAGAGGCAGAGGTGAGAAGGAGGGAGAGTGTGAGCGTGCGCTTGTGTTTATTAGAGAGGATAGAGGAGTGTGCAAGTGTGTGTGCGTGTCTATGGACCTTTGGTCTGCGTGTACTCTCCCTGGCTGAGCTGGCTGTATGGGTCTGGCTGGAGATTTGAGGAGATGAGCAGGGAGAAAGAGAGGAGCAAAACCTGAAAAGAAAAAACAAAGCGGCAGGACAAAAACAGGCCAAGCGCAGGAGACAGAGGGCAGAGGGAGATGACAGAAAGAAAGGGCGTTATTAGGCATAACCTACATATAGTTTTACACAAAAGATGAGTGCAGGTGCTATTCAAACATTTGACTTGATTACAATCTACAAGTAAACACAGCCGTAGTCAACAGTGGAGCACATGCAGTGGTTTTAATGATGTGCTCAGGCACTGACCTACATCTATCATTTAATGGTTGCACATGATTCAAGGATTCAAGGATTCAAACATGATGCTGTCTGATCACATTCTCAATGGTGTAAATTAATGTGATGCTGTTTTATATATCTCACCAGGATGCAGGTCCCTCTGTGTCTTGGTTTGCTGGCGCTGTTAGGAGGGAGAGCCTGTAGCCGGTTGAGCTGCTCCAGCAGAGCCCTGCAACACAAACACAGGCAGGGAGATGAAAGAGACTTTATGCATGAAGGTCCAAAAGGTTCCTCAAAATATAGACATCATTTTTCTTTTCAGCATCTGTGATCACTGGCAAACTGAAACAACAAAAAGAGGAGCAGCACGCGGCGGGGAAGTGTTCCCACGTTTTGTTTCAAATCGCGGCGGCACTCTGCCGGCATCAGGAGCGAGCGGTATAATGAGACGGCAGGATGAAGAAGATGAAGAGGGAGCGCAGTCAGTCTGTTTGCAGATGGGCTTTGTATTCCGGTATTTTTTCATCAAGTTTCATGCGTCCTGACTTTAAACAAAAAGTGGAAGGTTTTCTTAACCCGGTTGTCTCCCCCTCAGAGGGAAGGGCCCGGGGACAGAATCAATGAAGATCAATGACAGACTGACAGAAGTAATCCAGCACACAACAGAGGCACAAAAGAGAAAGACATGACTCATGCAAACAATTCAACCACACACACAAAAAAAATCCAAGCGCAAATAAAACGATAAAGTGAGACAGTAAAATATTCAAGGCAGCACTTCAAAGGGTATTTTGTTAGTTTTATTTCCTGTGTTGCAGATTATGCCCAGAGTGGAGTCCATAACAAGAACTGTGAAGACTAAAAGACGTGATATTGAGCTGCATGTGTGGTTTTTACAGGATCCTATTGATGCTGTCAATACTCAAAACAAGACTTAACAGTAATGTTATCGATACTTAGGGGATTGATCCACCCAACCCTACTTTGTATTTGTTGTGTGTGTGTGTGTTGGGGGCTTTATAGTAAGAGTTGCAGAGTGGCATCTTTCTTAGTCTTAGTCTTTATCTTTAAAGATTTTTATCTTGTAACATTAGAAGATGATGTCTGAAAATGCAAAAAGTAAAGCTAAGCAGCCAAACAGGGTTGTGTTACTGTGAAATAACAGTCTAATCTTTTCATTTTCATTTTCCTATCATACTTATCTAAGTACTACATGCAGCATCGGCTGGTGAGGGTGCTGAACTTTTGACCAGGGACATTCATTGTTAGAGTCTTTTAGCACTATATGATGTATGTAGCAATCAAAACAAAAATGTTCCAGTGGTAAATCTGCCACTGTCATTGTAAACTTCATGTGTGAACAGGCGTGGCCACAGTGACTAAGCCAGGAAGGGTTCAGTAAAAGGTCAGTTGATTAATTAATCAATTAATCAGTACCCAGATTATTTGGTCATCATTAAGCCTTATTACATCTCTCAAATATAACAATGTGCTGCTTTTCTCTATTTCAAATCAGTGTTAAGTGGATTTTAACAGTAAGTCAGACAAAACAAGCTATTTGAAGAGTGAATTTTTCAGCCACTTTCCTAAAACCTTCTTCCATTTTTATATGAAAAACAAAAAAGAATGTGAAAGTAATAAATAGTTAATGATCATTAGCTGCAGCCTTTGTTGACCCATTCAAGACTCACTTGTTGGTCTCTTCCAGCTGATGGATCTTTCTCTGCAGCTCGAGGTTGTTCGCGCTACATGCAGACATCCTACAGAAAGAGATGAAGAGAGATGAAGAATCAAGAGGGGGGGTATAAATAAAATTAGGAAAGAAGGGTATCAAATAACACTGTGTTATGATGTTGCATTGTCTCCCTTTCGTTTAATCTCTTTGCCAATATCCGTCCCCTGAGTGTTATCTCGCACCCCATTCTGTCATCCAGTGACTCTCCCGCCTCTCCTTCTTCCTTCTTCTGCTGTCTCTCTTGTTTCTTTTAGTCACTGTGAGTCAGCCTCCATTATGGCCTTCTGACTGAGCTGAACCACAACTGATAATGATACGCTGTTGATACGCTCCGCTTGCAGCTCGCTTAATTACCAACAAATGCTGACTCTGCTCTCTGACGGCAATCTCAACCCATCATGAAACTTTGTTGTCCAGACGCAACAGAGTTCATGCGTGACTGAGAGTACTGATAGCACACTATTGGATATTTAAAGCTCCTATTAGACAATAAAGGATTTTAAAAACTATGGGTATATTCACAAAGGCTTGTTTAGTGATTCAGGCCGTATTGTCAGCACAGAATCAATTTTGCATTAACAGAAATTGTTGAATATGATTCAAATTCATGATTATTGATTCAGGTGGAAAACATCATGGTTTTTTGCTTTATAGATTAATACACTTTTGGTCACAGCCCCCTACTGTCACTGGTCTCTACATCTCTGATTGCAGATCTGCGGGTCCTTTCACCTCCACACAGTCTCAGATAACTACCCTTTTCTGAGGTGAATCAATGATGCCAACTTTTAGAGCCCAGTCCTGCAAGGAGTCTTGTGTGAAGCTCAGCATCAGTAAGATCAAGCAATCCTACAAAAACCCAGGGGGAGGGGTTCTGATGTGCAATAAAGCCGGAGAGGTCTGTCATACAGAGTCGTGGGGGAATTGCTGCAATGCCGTTTTTTCAGGAGTCTTTCGATATATGAATCAAACCACAAGCTCTACCACTCTGTATTGTCTGCGGAGGTGTGACGAGGCGGAGGAGCCAGCGTAGGGGGAAGCTGACAGGATTAAGAAATTGGGTGGTAAAGGCTGGCAGCGTGATAGTTTGATAGGGCTCATTCTGCACAGCCTGGAGGAAGAGGAGAGGAGGAGGTAGCTGACTAAACCGAGCTCCATGGTGGCCCCTCCATTGTGAGACGCTGCATCTACACAGCATTTCCAGCTTCTGCTCAAACCCCGTTCCAGCTGTAGCACAGAGCGGTTTAGCTCCTCTTTTGTGCCGCTGGCTGTCACACTATATCGTGCTTTCTCTCCAACTGACCCCATACCAGACAAATAAATCTCACAACTGCACTTCTTATGTAAATATTTTGATTATACTGGAAAAGCTATATTTTGACAGTTCATTTATTCTGTGGCAGTCCATAGCTACCTATTGTGTTGTATATGGTAGCAGAAATATGTTTGTTACATTCGACATGATTGAATTATCCTTTTCTGTTTCTTTATATGTATAATCCACATTATGTTCTGTCTACAACCAGGATAATTGCAATCATTGGTGTGCATAGAGCAGCTCCTTCAGGAGTTTTTGGTGATGTGTTGTGTTGTTCATATCCTGATCTAATTTATGTTGCATACACAATTATTTCTCAAGGTTTCTCAAGAAAAGGTTTTGAGTTTGTCTGTAGTTTTTCAGCCACACCATTACTACAACTGTGTGGTTGGCAACGTCTGTTCACTTTTCTCAGGACAAAAATATCTCATCAATGGGTTAAGATGAAACTCAGTGCAGACATTCACGGTGCCTAGACGGTGAATCCTTGTGACTTTTTTCTCCGAATTTTCTGCAAATATAACTAAGTTATCATTTAGCTGAAAGCACCACTGCAGTGCTTCAGGACAGCCTTGCAGAGCCACTACCTCGGCTGCAGACTCTGGATCTCTGTGTACACAGTTATGAGAGATTGAGACAAGCATTTTACTCCTCCTCAAGACCCAGAGTGGCCATGGAGAGAAACAAAATATACTTCAAGACCACGTTTTATTACATTGAGAAATTAAAATGCTATTGCGATTATTACACGAGATGTGATTTTTTTCCCTAACATTTAATTAATTTGTTCACCTAAATTAAATGATAAACTGGTGGTGCACAAGGCAAAGTCATTCATTCCAACACTTGCTTCACAAGGGATTATTGTTAGTAAAAGGCCATTAATGAGTCTATTGAGAGCTTGTGGATAATATTGCCATTGTGCTCGCTCTCTCGATATACATTTACTTTGTGTGAACAAATTACTCAAAATGTGGTCATGTATTAATCAAAAGGTGGGAATGAATTGTATCTTGTGCTTGCACAATAGCATTTCATTGACCTTAAAATACTTTTTTTCACTACAGCCACTCTGGGCACTCTGGCTGAGTACCTTTGAAATAGAAGGTGCTGAATCCTGAACACAGATATATGACTGATTCACTGTGAATTAAATATTGGACCTGTTATAAACTTTCTAGCAATAAATTGGCATTTTTGCAGGCAAAAAAAATCAGGAGAAAATAACCAAATTCTGACATGGAAATTTTTCTGAATCATAATGAACAATATCATTAGATAGTTAAAGTACAAATCCTTGTGATTTGGTTTTAGCAGCATCAGTGATACATTTCTATTATTTCTCTGCTGTTCTGGCATTCAATTCCCCAGATATCAATTAACTCTGTAAAGCCTTTTTCTCTTGACAAAGTTTGAGTTTCTGTAAGCGTCAGGTCTTTCTTTGTTTGGTCAGCCATGACAGCTCCAGCAGCTCAGCTCCTTTGTTTTTTTATTCCAATAAACTACCTCTGTTGTTTTGAACTTCCTGAGAGCCAGAGGAGCTTTTTTCTAGAAAACATCGGGTATCAGCAAATGAAAAAGCTTTTCTTCATTAACAACGACATGACAGAGTAAACTGGACACATATTTCTGATAAAATGTTCCTGTCCCCTCCATGCAACCATTTGTTTATTAGTTAATTAAGCACATGACAAAACATGCTCACTATAAAGTGCTTCAGAGAACAACTAATGACTACAGATAAAACTTCAATTTTCTAAGCTAAGGTGTGCAAAGATAATGTTGTGGTGAGCGAGGATGCTGGGCATAGCTGGCTCCTACCTTCCCTCCAGACTATCGACATATTCCCTCTTCTTCTTCCGACTCTCTTGAGCTGAGTGCTTGTTGCGGATTTTCCGCCGGATCTTCTTCAAAACCCTCTCTTCAAACTTGTCAGGGAGATGAAACACATGGGAGGAGATGGTGGAGAAAGAATGAAGAAGTGAGGGGAAACTGGGTTGAAGGAGGAGGGAGGTAAGGGGGGCAACTGGCAGAGGTAACTGGGGATAAAGCTTTAAATTTAGATGCATGCATGTGTTTGTGACATAGAGAGGAGGTGCTGAATGTGTGTGTGTGTGTGTGTGTGTGTGTGTGTGTGTGTGTGTGTGCGTGTGTATGTGTGTGTGTGTGCGTGCACATGTGTGTGCATGTGAAGACATCTGCTCTCATACATATAAGTGTGTGTTGCTCATGTACCTTGGACAGGGGAAGCTTGCTGGGTAAGTTCACCCCTTCTTTAGCCAGAAGCTTCTTCTCATCCTCGTTAAGCACAAGCTCATGCAGGGAATGTTGGGGGATTTGCTGCGCCTGTGAACCAGATGGGCAGAATATTCCAGTTAGAGTGACTCTCCGGGCAGTTTACCCAAAGAAGTGGTGCAGTGGCCCGGTTCATAAATTAAAATAAAATTCTGTTTATTTGGTGCAAAGGGTGTTCTCAGAGTGGGACAGGTCACCACAGAAAGGCCTTTGGTCTCTGGGTAAACTATACAGAGAGGCAGTGGGTCGTAGTTAGTTAGTTCATGTTGTATTTATTCTTTGATAAAAATATTCAACTCTTTTCTTCTTACTGTCTGTCCCAGGTTGGATAGCAGCAGGTCCTTAACTGTGAGAGTCTGAGTGGATGACAGAGGGGAGGTTTGGCTCAAAGTGAGGTAGTGTGCAATGCCAAACTGCTCATGGAAGTCACTGGACTCACAGCCTGCAAATTGAACCAGTGAAATCAGTAAAACAGCAGGTGAGGATTCATGAAATTGCCTCCATGTGTGATTCAAACAAAGCACAAAATATTAAGGTTGCCTGTGTTTTAAATTAGACTTCTGTAACTGCTGCACCCTGCTGCTCTGCACAAAATGTAACCCTGACTCCACAAAACATATGTCACACTTTTCTCTGCATTTCGTATCTTTGTGTCATTACAGATTTTTGGTTTACTCAGTCAATTTAAAGTTTTTGAGTATTTTTAGCACCAAGGGGGGTCAATAATCAGCAATGTGAAAAGGGACCATTTTTCAAAAGCTGTGCTCAGCTGTGTCTTTTTCTCACGTGATGAATGGCGTTTGAACAAGCTTTTGTCCTCAAATGTAAATGGGAAAACCAAATACTTTTCCTTCTGAAAGGGCTCAGTCAATAGCCCTCATTACTCTGCTATAGAAAGTACAAATGGATAATCTTACACCAAGGTCTTCGTTTGCTCTAGTTCAACTCATTCCTCTATTTTTTTGCATGCCAACATGAAATTTCTGCCCACCATTGAAAGAATCCACCATTTCACAGACTTACTGTGTAGTTGCAAGTTTTACAGATGTATCTCGCCAGCAAACAATAAAAGTGTTTCATACCCTAATTTCCCTCTTTACTGTAACTCTAGTCTTACCTAGGTCAATGGAAACATCCAATGTTTTCTCATGTGGTAGCGGCTGGCTATCCAGAGGTGGAGGCAGAGGGAAAGAATGTGTGTCAAAGGCTGGAAAAGCTGTGCAGGAGGGTGGGCGAAAGCTCTCTGCAGGATCTACTGGGGGATCCTCATTGATGCCACTGTCAGTGGTACATGGTGACCACAGGGGGGACGCTGGAGCCGAAGAGGAGTCGCTCCCACCCAGCAGGGAGTCCAGGAAGTCATCAGCAGCACTCCCCATGGGGCTGACGGTCTGTGGAGGAAGATGGTATGTGTACATCCTGCCATGACACCACCACTGCTGGCCTAACTGACTTAATCAGATAATCATACTCCCGCACACAAGTGCAAACAAGAACATAAACATAACTGCCATTCAAATCCTTGAGCTCATTTGCCCGTGACTCCTCATCGCTGTCAGTCAGGGTTGCAGCCACAATGAAACTATTAACGAGCTCCTGTATTTCCTAAGATTCAGCTCAATAACACATGACCCTGCTCAAGAATACAGATAACACTCAGCACTCAGATTTTCATGAGATTCAACGAATATGTAGTTGCAATTATGTTATCCCCCCAGTGACTCTGCTCAGGAGCGAACCGTGCAGAATGACCACCGTACTCACATCATGAATTGTGATGACCCAGGGTTGGTTGCTGTGGCAACTGGTGGTTTCGTCGGTGGTTCTGAGCAGGAGGTCAATGAGGTCCATTCCACCGTGCGCCTGAAAGGAAAAACTACTCTGAGTGATGGATTGAAAAGTGAGGAGCCCCTCAGTTGCTCAGAGGAAAATCTGTTTTTAAAGAATGTGACCGCAATTGATTCATCCCACATTCGCCTTTGACTCTTGAAAACTGTTACTGGTCTTTAAACACACTCATTCTCTAACACATGAACCAACAGTTAAACACAGTGATGTGATTACAAATGAGTTTTACCTTGTCTGTAGTCAGCGTCATAATTCCAGTACTAAAGCAGCTGATGAAATTACAGTGAAACTATCCAGCAGTAATAAAAACACACAACCACATTAATATGTTCGTCTCTGTGGCTTTGGTGTTGAAGGGGAATGCCTGAGTATGTTGCAAGGGACAAAGTTGAGATGCCATATCAGACAATTACCTTCCCCAAACCCAGCTGACCACTGTCCAATCCAGTGTTAAACAGACAGCTGAGAGCCAATCAGCACTAACCTGACTCACTGACTAAGATTAATTCCTTAATGTCGCTCACATGTACCATAGAGTGACCTCTGATGTCATCGAAGTTAGGATTGATTCTCTGTGTGGTTTCACATTCATTTTTTGTTGGACAGGGTTGATTTAGAGCTCTTTTTAATTGCTTTCAGAGGCAAAAACTGGAGGGAGTCACACCTTTAACTTCATCTGTCACTGTCAGCCGAAAGCTCAAGTTTATTTGAATTGATTTTTGCCTGATCCATCACTCAGAGAGAAACAAACAAAAACCCACTGCTGCTTTCTCCAATTATCACTTCACATGTACTTGCGATCAAACTAACTGTATATATTTCATGATTATTATGAATATCAATGAATAAACACATTTTCTATTTTTCACTCCTTTATCACAGTGTCTGCTAAACAAAGTTATGGTGATTTTCATCCAGCTAGCAGTGTGGATTTATGGACAGCAGTGTTGTATCAATTGATTGTTTGGTCTACCACTATTATATACATTTATCTCTATGCATTGCCGTGACATTTTGATACAGACATTCATGGTCCCTAGAGAATGAACCATACTGACTTTGGAAATCCTCTGACTTTTTCCTCTAGTGCCACCTTGACATCTGTGGTTTTAAGTTAAATGTATCAACAACTATTGGACGGATTACCATGAAATTTTGTTAAGGCAGTCATGTCTCTTATCCTCTCTGGATATTATTTTTAGCATCAAAGTCTGTTTACAGGTCTTAGGGGGTCCTTTTAAATAAATTGCCTCAAGTGATGTGATCACTTGAGTCCGCATCAAACAGGGCTGAAGACTCAAAATGACGCCCCCTCCCCAAACTAAAATGGTAAACATAGTCAACATTATACGTGCTAAAAATCAATAAGTTAACATTCCAACATTAGCATTTAGCTAAAAGAAGAAACTGTTCTTTCTCCTGTTAGTCTAAGAATGGCTTTCCTCTCCTCTTTGTTGTTTGCAGAGTGAGGTTCTGGTTTTTTTTTTTTATCTCTTCAGACCTCTAAAAATAAAATACAGACAGATTACTTTGTGGATCAGCTGGTAATTGCTTTATTTTAAAGGAACACAACAAGGGAACAAATGCCCTTTCTGCTTCTTAGTGAGTCTGGCAAACTTTTACAGAACTCAGTCACTCTAAATTAACTTCAAGTGGACTTTTTTGGAAAACTTTCCCTCAGTTTCATTGTGTCGATCAATAAAACCGTCACTGCCAAGCTGTTTCCGACCATTACCAAAGTAGAGCAATGACCAAAGTTTTTTGCTTTTCTATAGCAGGTTAACAACCACACCTCAGTGTTTATCTTTACTGCCATAATTAGGAGCATCTGTTTCGTTCTTTTTCCAATCATACACACCATAAAGCAAAAAAAAATGTAATAGCTGGGCAGTTACACAAGAAGAACATGGTGTATCTTACTATTATCACAGTGGGGAAGAGATTCAGTGGCAGAGCTATTATACTCCCTTGTAGTACAGAAAAAGTATAATCAACAGTCTGTCTTTTGGTTTCCAGAGTGAACGTCATCAACACAATCCTTCCATCACTGCCTCTACTTCAAAGTATTGTTACACCTCTGAAGAAAGAGACTTGGCCTCATGTGTGGATCCAGTAGCTCAAATAATTGAAAGCCATTTTCTTTTCTCTTCAGATGATTTCTTTTGACATTTCTACCTTCATCAGACAGCTCAAAGTAGACAGAGATGTGATGTATTTTCTTTTGATTTTTTTCTTTTTTAGCTTCTTTTCTCTGGGACGTTGTCGCTTTTACTAAACAGTTCGGAAGTTTCAAAGTGGGGAGGGACGTGAATGTGTGGGAAGAAAGAAAAGGGGACTCTAATGCCCAGAACAATTCAGAGCTCAGCTTCATGTGTTTCTGCGAAAATACTTAAAATGGGAAGAGCCCAGTTGTTTCTCACCTTTTCTGATCACTCATGTCACATAAAGTGAATAAATCATACTCTCTGAAGCAGACCTGATGGGTCTGATTCCAATGCTTTGTGGAGATGGACATTAATTTTACAGCTCATGGGCTTTTCAGCTTCTCCACAGAATAAAAATACAAGCCAATAATTTCTGATGTTCCAAACTTCTTATATATAAGGTATGTGTCAGGAAAAGTTTGAATGATTTTTAAATGAATTCTCATGGAACCAGTGTGAATATGGGTCTCATTGATTCACGAAGGACCAGGTCTGATGGATTCATGGGTATTTCATAAAAGAAAAATAATTCATATGACATGGCCCCTGTACACACCCTATCTATTCACTACAGTCTAATGAGCATTTTCTGCATTAATTTATCTATAACAGAGAACCCAGTATTATCAGTACTGTAATAGGCCTAACTGCATGGCAATGGAGCTCTGTTATCTTTATTGTTGTTCTACCTTCAGATTAGAGAGTTTCAAAGTACGAGCAGATGTTATCTAACCAGCACATTTTTAAGCACAGATAAAATGAATGATTGCAGCATAACTGTATGTGATATCATAATGTACATCCATATAATTGTGTCCATTTGGATGCATGTAACCAAGGGTTGAGAGGAGTTACATCCACTCATGGATATATACAGTATATTCTGCATTCTGGGAAGTGATTCACCAAATAACATGAAGCTGCTGAACATCAAGCTGCTGAATTCTTCTTCAGTTGATTTATTACACCTGCACACATACCAGTGAGTGCAACTCAAGTCCAACAAAAATGATCTCACAGTTCTTACAGTTTCATTTCCCTGACAAGGGGATGTGAAATTGAAATGCTACGTTGAGCTGATTCTCATTAAAGTGAAGAGAGGCCTGGTGGGTAAAGAAAGGTTATGGCGACTGAGGTAAACCCAGATATACCTGTTTTTCAGATCCATAGGACAGACGAGAAAGCAGAAAGTGCAGGCTACAGCCATGACATGCATGCTGTTATAGCTCTTATCTGGAGCTCAGAGATAACAACAACAAAATGATTCAACAACTGCAGCCTGTTGGAAATTCCCAATGAGTCACAAATAAGAGAGATGAAAGTAATTCTGTGCAGAGCTGAGTAAAGATGTTTGCTCAGGTTTGCAGCATATCTTAAAAGATGAAACCCTAAATTCAGCTTCACGACATTAAGATTGAACATGCAGCAACACAATATGGTAGCAGCTCCTGTTTTTATTTCCTCTCATTCTTTCACAGTATAAACACAGGATAACAGCCTCCCTGACCACAAGTTTCTCCCTGAGCTCATAGCTACAAGGAGGTGGTTTCTTGACTTCAGTACTTGCACAGAATGTAAAGATACTAATGGCAATTTTATTCCATCACTCAGATTTGTAGTCACCTTTCATATTTACTTAAAGACCTCGACTTGCAGTGACCCCATTATTCATTTTAAGTCTAAATTCAGATCAGTTTCTGCAGTGTTCCCAGGGAAAGAAGTACAAAACATGTCACCTGTGTTGCTCACAGATATGTCACCACTGTATTTAAAAACATTTAAATTATGCCAACTATATGGTGATGTAATGTATCATATGGACATAAATTTGATCATCTAATGCTATTTTTTATTTACTTTTATTATTTAGTTTCAATTTGATCTTCTGTTCTGTTACATTTAGGAGCCAGTTCCATGGATTTCTAAATCTTCTGAGGAAGAGCAGATTTCTCTTCTTTCTGTGTTCATAAGAGCTTGTTTTCACTTGAAACAGAGGAGGCAGAGTGTGACAGTCAACATCCGACTGGGAAGAGGAGCTTCAAGGAGACACCAGCTGTACAAAAAATATAGGACAAAATGTTTGCCAATGTTATGCCATAAAAGATGCACTATTCTGGGTAAGGAATCAGCTCATCTCCTCGAGTGACTGCAGACACCTGGAAATAGAGTGCATTTGCACCAAGCATCACTGTTTTAGTAGGTCAACTCCACTAGTGGAAGTGTGGCACTGTGTTGCTGTGATAAAATGAAAAAATATTAAGCATCAGTTGAAATGGTCCTGGAAAGTATTACATTTTGGCTTTCACCAGAAACTTTAATATTTTGCCTCCCTTGTGTTCGCAAAGGTTGTAGGGATGAATAAAGTTTTTAAATCCTTGTTTGTCCCCTCTAAATTTGAATTTAGTTTGGTGTGCTAGATGAGATTTGAAGACAAAAATAACATTGGCACTTTCAAATAAACACTTTATGGAATGTTGAACAAAAGTGTTTTTTAGGGTTGAAAATAGTTGAGGCTTTATTGATATAGTATTAAAGGTGTATTAATTGGACATGTAGGGTTGCCCAGTATGAAAGCTCATTCTGTATTCTGCTGGTTTATATCCTCCTCCAGTGTATGGATGTTTCATTTTCCTCTTAAATTGGTCAGCACCGTTTAACAACTTGAATCTGGAAAGAAAGAAAAGAAAAAAAAAACAATTTATTTACAAAATATTAAAATCTCTCAAATGTTGAAAAAGATAAAACAATACAAAAGTACACCACTCACAATTTTTGACATACTTTTTTTGTGAATCTCTCCCATAGGTTTAACTAATGCCCATCCATAGTTATAAAAAACGTTGTCTCTCTCATGAGAGCCCATTATATACCTGTTATTTTACATCTGTGAAGCGCATATTTTTCAGTGCAGGAGTGTGTTTCACCTCTGAGCGTGTAGAATTGTGTCCTCTGGGGTTATAGGAAACATAGCATTACCATCAGAAAATGCACATGTGCATGTTCATATGAACACATGCACAGAAGCACAGATTTAACGCCTGTTTTACTCTGTCTCTGCCTCACATTCTCATTTCAATGCCACATTTCAGATTCTCTCAACCAATCAGATATTTTGTCCTGCTCTGCCCTCAGCTGGTGGGGGACTGCTACAACATTTGGAAACAGTACAGCTTCTGCTTTGTCCACAGAAGGGAAATGTAGCACGCAGGAAAGAAACAAATACAACCAAATAACATTAAAATTGCATTTTAACATTTAAGAATTCTATTACAAAAGGAACTTTAGAAAACCTTTTCTATATTTTAATGTGTAGGTGAATATCTTCAATCTTCAAGACTTTCCACTTTGTTGTCTTGCTGCAGGAGATTGAAAGGGAGGAGGCTGGATGGAAAATGTGCCCACTGTCATTTATTTTTATTTTCATAATTATTTTCTATTTACTGTACCCACATGCCCACATTCTGCTGTGTTTTCCTTTTCTGTCGTGTCTGAGCAGTTCTGTGTGTTTTGCGTTTTGAGAAAATGTAATAAAAATATTTTTCAAACAAAAAAAAAATTGATTTGCCACTTTGCCCTTTATTTTGTGCAGTGTTATAGGACTTATATTTCAAGACATGGTAATCTTTGCACTCAGTTTGAATCAAGACCAGCCTTTAGCCGACAGAATAATTAAAGTTTAGTCTGATATGCAGAATTGAGCCAGAAAGTTGAATCTGACATACTAAAATCACAACTACACAAAGGAGAGACCATTTTAATTTAGGTGACAATGCAGCTCTTCCTCTTGCATAGGCCTACTAGATTTATAACCATTCTCAGAAGAGACAAGGCAGTATGTGTTTGAATACATTTTAGCTATTTGGCCAACATATGTCTTCGGGTTTCTAACAGTTTGCTTTGCTCCCAATGATCTTAGAGTTGCTGTTCTGAGCAGTTTTGTCCTGTATCTAGGAAGTAGATGAATAAATAATGTTAAAACAAATTTGGACACTGTATTAATTTTTTATTGAAAGTGCTGTTTTGATATTTACTATAATCAAGTTATTGCTTAAAACTGGGAACTAAGACAAACCTGACCAAAGGATTCACCCAAGGTCAACACGAAATTATAATTGATTTTTGAATCACAATGTCTTGTACATATAATATTTTAACTAAAAATTGGCCACAGTTAAGAAGAGGGAGAGAGTCCTTGTTGACCCAGCACACCTGCCCTCACTCAGCTCATCCCTACTGCAGTGTTTCAAACCCAGCTCTTCAACCGGCCAAAGCGAGACTTAATAGGCCTCCCTTGTAAAGCTTTATACCATGTCATGTGAGCCTTGATTATGAGATGACCAATGTTAGCTGCCTCCTGAATTTTAAGGTCAATATTAGGGCATATTAAGACAGGAGTCATGTCTCACAGAAAGTGCCCTAAGTACCCTCAGTGACTTTACACTGTGACCTTTCAACCTTTGACATGTAAACAGCCTTAACTCTGGAACATGCAGGGTTACAGACATGGGGCAGACTGTTCCCTAAAGCTTTCATGGAGCTGTATCACATATGTCAGAATTCTATCCATAGCTCACTGCTTTCTGTCAGAGCTAAGAGGGAAACAAATTCATCATGGACCTACAACCACTGACACCTTCCTGCTTACCAAAGCTGAAGCCTATGAAAGCCAGATTGTTGATGTTCTGTGAGTTCTGGTCTTGCAAAGTCAAAGCCGTGTGAATAGCTGAAGAGGAAGTTGGATTGCTGAGGGAGGGAGGGAGCTATAAAATCTTGGGAGGCTGTCTTCGCAAGACCAAACCTCACAGAAGGGCTTCCTCCTTTCCCTCTCAAGGCCGGATTTGTGAGGCTTTCATCGATTAAATCTTGTGAGGAAGGCTTTGTAAGATCTCATGAGCTTGGATCCATAAGGGGTTTGAAAATCTTTCCTTATGCAGACAAGGGTTTAACAGGCAGGCCGGCTTCCTTATCAGAGGAGGGGATCCTGTAGTCACTCTAATCCTGCAAATGCCTATTTAGACTTTAGAGCTATTTAGACTATAGAGACTATAAACATCCAAATGCTTTTGATAAGTGTACTCAACTTACCATGTGGGTGAGCTTCAAGGTGGCTGTATGGGGAAAATACTACCCATATACACTTAAACTTTGTAAACATGACTTTGCAAGGCCAAACATCACAGAACCTCAGCAATTCTTCGACCTGGTTACAAAGCTCACTTTATGAGGTTTTGATAGATTATATCTGAGGCGACCGACTTCTTAAAGTTTACGTTCACAACTTACCTTATAAAGTGGAAGCCACAATAGGTTCTCCTACTTGCTTGGAAAGAGACAGATAAAGGGGAGACATATTCAGTTCGTTTCTATCTGCAACATCACTGTGAGATGCCACTAAATCCTATACACTGGTCCTCAGATTTCAAAGCTACATTAGGCAGCTAAAAGTTTCTGAGACCATCTTGCAAATGCTTAAATAATATAGTGTAACAGTCTTATGTGCAGTATACAATAATGGACTCTCTAACACAGGGAAATAGGGATCTATCATTGGACCTAGCTTTAAAAGTTTAAGTGTGAATAATACAAAAGATCTAATGTCCTTCAAGTTCAAAATATGTCATCTCTAAGGGGAGAAACACATGTACACAAAGCTTCTGATGGTTGCTTTCATACAAACCATTAACTGAACAGACATCTGGAAATATGTGACACAGGACATGGTTTGAGCCACCAGTGAACCTCAGTATAACATGAAAATATAGTAACTCAATTTTCCTACACACGATAAAAAAAATAGGAGTTAAAACATAAAACTCTGGTACCGAAGTAAGACAGATCCTCTTGTTCTGATGTTTTAATTTTTTTTAAAAAAACATTTTCCTTGCTAAAAGTTGTTGTAGAGGGACTTCACTTTTGGGAAGAGTTGCAGTTCAGGTTCTCTCTATTTTGGTCAGCTTTACTACATACTGTATGAGCTTAGATGAATGCTCAGGTTCTAACTTACTAAATTCATCTTTCTGCACACAGTTTCAATCATTTTGTTTGGCCATGACAGGTAGAACTGGGTGAGTGTGGTTACTTGGTTGGATGACGGATCAGGTCACAGATCAGTGTTGGTAGTTATATTCAAGAAGAATCATTTGAATCATGTGTTGACATCAACACATTTATAGTGTTGTGCATAACAATTACACTGAGCAATCACTGGCAATGAAATTCTTTAGTCTCAGGCTCCCTAAAACAATGAGAAAAGAAAATCCAGATGTCACTTAGTAAGTTCAGACAATTATATTAAAGAATTTCTATATTTACCTTTTACATTAAATCTTGTACACTTCATGCTGACCTCCACCTCCTCTCCTTTCTTTTATTGTTTGTTCTCACCTCATGTTCTTCTCTGGTCTTTTGTTCTGGTCTGATATTTTCTCATCTTTTCTCATCACTTCAAATCCCTTAATTGTTTCTTCTCACCATCTCTCTCTAAAAAAAAAAACTAATATCTGTCACAGTCTGTCTCTTTGTCCTTCCCTCTCCAGCCACATTCGTTAATCCCCAGGTCCCTTTGTTGTACCCTTCAATTAGGGAGAATAGCGAGGGGAAAGTATGAAAAAAAAAACGCCACACGCAGCTCTCGTTTCCACTCACTTGTATTGAGTGAGGGAGCGGGGGAGAGGAGCGCGATTCCCTCTACTAGAACCCCGAGGCATCACCAATCGATCACCGCACAATTCACCCAACTAGCGACACTCTGGCTGAACAATCCTCCACACCAATAATGTAATAAAATAAAAAAAATGTAATAAAATAAAATAAATTACATCGATCACACCTTCATTTCAATTTTCCATCCATCCACCAGATGCCCCATCACCTGACTGAAACACCATTGATACAGCTGCTCCCACTTCTCTAATCTGCTCCACAGTTGCCTGGCCCTGCCTGAACCTGCCTGCTTGTCTGTCCACTTACCTGCCTGCCTACACTTGCCTATAAGCCTTCAGTCATTAATAAATCACTTAAATCAGCCTATCCTCCTCTAGTCCTTTTCGTGGCTGCCCAAGCTCACCGGCCATGACAATATCTGACAGAGGGGAGTCTTCAGAGAATAAAGGCAAACTGATGGATTGTTCTTCAATACATTAATTCTGATAAAAACATTAAATTAATTGATATTTGTCTTTTACTTGAAAAAATTCAAACTTCAATTTGCCCTCCACCTCCTCTCCTCTCTTTTAACTATTTATTACTGTTTCATTTTCTCCACTGTTGTATACTTTCTCTTCTTTTACTGCTACTCCCTAAAAAAAAAATAAAAAATGCAGACAAGAAATAAATCTTTGGTGAATAAAGACAAACAGATGAATTATCACCACATATTACCACATACTCCCCCTCAAAATAGATGTTGTCCCCAACATCCTGACATTTGACCCATAGTGCAAATGAGGAGTGAAACTACATACCACCAATAATCATACAGTGCAACATCACATCCCATTACTGTTCCTGTACCTTGCCTTATGCTCTATAAGTGCAGCTTTACAGACTGGAACTCTTTTCGTACATTTCTTCATGTGGGCAAATACCCAATAAATGCAGTTTTACAGACTGGAACTCTTTTCATACATTTCTTCATGTGGGTTGATACCCCATAGTCTTTCTCTAGTCACTTTTAGTCTGTTTGGCCTACAGCGTCCATTTACTTACACACACACGTAACACAATCCATTGCTGGCTTGCAGCATAGTTGTATCAGTGCATCATGTCCAAATCACCTACACTCTCCCTTAATAAAGGTCCATGAGTGATATGTGATGCAAGGTACTTTAGATGTGTATATTAAGCTGTAATCACAGTCCATAAATGTATCTGGTGTTCAACAGTCCCTTTGAATGTGGATTCTGTGTTAAACAGTCCATTTGCTGTGTCCTGAGTGTAATGTATGCGCATTTACTCAGTTCAGTCATGTGTGGTGTGTGTGATCTACCACCCACGTCCATAGAGTTGCTGGTAGTAAAATGGCTGAATAGCATGTGTCCATGGCACCTTCAAGTGTTTGTGATGTGGTAGTGTCCTCATGTTGTAGCAAACTGGTGAGCCGAGTCGATCATATGTGAAGACCTTAGGTCGCCTGTGCTGTCGTCTGGGTCGCTGATACTCCTGCTCACTGGTCCTGCTGTGCTCGCTTGAGACAAGTGAAGAGACAGTCTCCTCTGCAGGTTGGTCCTCAATATGACTGTCCTCTTGCTCAGGTAAGTGCCCAAGTTGGTTTATCACTCCATGTTCACTCTCTAGCTCATGTGACATGTTTTCCTCCGACTGTATGTGTTCAGCAGGTTCATCAGTACTCACAGGATTCAATGCCTGAGGTTGGCACGGCTGCAGTTGTTGCTGGAGCGGCACTGAATAATATTCATCATCATCATCCACTTCGTCGTCAGCCTGCTCCATTTCTTCAGTTGTCTCCACAGTTCTTTTCTTTGCTCGTGGGCGTACTTGTGTTTCAAGTGGCAGATGGTCACATGGTAGGAGAAGATTGCGATGCAATATCCTCAATCTTCCTTTTCCTTTCTCAGGCCGGAGTTCATAAAGCAGGGATGTCTTTACTGACTTGGCGGACAACTGTGTGGACCACATCCTCCCAGTGGTTTCTCAGCTTGCCTGGACCACCACGAGGTGTCATGTTCCTGATCAAAACTCAATCACCCGGATGTAAAACTGAGCTTTTCACTTTACTGTCATAATGTCTTTTGCTTCTTGTGGCCGCTTTGTGAGCATTTTCCCTTGTGATCTCGTATGCCTCTTCCATACCCTGTTTCCACCTTCTCCATGTAGTTACGATGATTACTGTCTCCTTGTTCTGAGGTCAAGTTGAACAGCATGTCGACTGGCAACCGTGGAGAGCGTCCATATAACAAGTAAAAGGGAGAGAAACCAGTCACTTCACTGCGAGTACAATTGTACGCATAGATCAGTTTGTTCAGTGAGTCTTTCCAGTTAGTTTTTTGTTCTCTCTGTAAGTGTCTTTCAACATCTGGAGTAGTGTTCGGTTAAACCGCTCTACCTGTCCGTTCCCCTGGGGGTGGTAGGGAGTAGTTCTTGACCCTGAAACTCCACAGTAGTTTTTCAGTTGTGCAAATAGCTGGTTTTCGAATTCACCTCCCTGATCATGGTGTATTCTTGTTGGGAAGCCAAATCTCAGAGCATAGTCATTAAATATTTTGTCTGCAGCTGTTCTGCCTGATTTAGAAGTCGTCGCATATGCCTGGGCAAAACGTGTAAAATGGTCAATAATTACAAGAATATATTCATAACCACCCTTGCACTTGTCAAGGTGGAGAAAATCAACAGAGACAAGATCGAATGGTTGAGTGGTGACGATGTTAGTCAGTGGTGCTCTTGTCTCAACGGCACGGCTTCTTGTGTTTAAGACAGACACATTTTCTCAGGACATACTCCTCTATCTCACGCTGCATATACGGCCAGTAAAACCGGTCCCGTATCAGCGACGTCGTCCTGTCTACACCTTGATGGCCCATTTTATCGTGGAGTTCCCTCAACACGGTACTTTTGTGTTTTTCTGGCAGAACCAGCTGTTTTCTTCTTGCGGTTTTCCTATACAAGACTCCATCCTCACTTATCTCTAGTTTGTCCCATTCTCTTAGAAGACAAGTGATCTGTGAGCTTAGTTGTTTCAGTTCTTTTCCTGATGGCTTTCGATCAGCTAGTTTACTATGAACCGCATGTCCAATGATCGGATCACTTCTCTGATCCTGTTTGATCTGCTCTGTGGTCAGAGGAATGATGGATGTGTCTGCACTTATGGCTGCACACTTGACTGAGACTCCCATTGACCATGACACACTGGATTCATCCTGATTTTCCACTGCCATGTGTAGCTGCTCCAATCACATCATATGACATTTCCTCCGAACACTCTTTCA